>JAQGBU010000139.1:0-56887 GCA_034698605.1 Isotoma decorata
CCCCCCTTTTGCGTTACGTAATTTACGAACAGCCCCCTACCCATGGGCATGGAGTAGTAGTGAGAGGTAAATCCTGAAGGGTACTGAAATACCATACGTTCTTTTACAGGGGTGCGGGTTTTACTAAAAGTGTCCTGATGTATTCTTCGTGAACTATGGTAAGGACCCTATAATATTAGGGAAAATTAATTAACATATTTGTGGTTCCCAACATTGCCAACAAATAGGGTTTAGAATTTTGGAAGGTAAGCATTAGGAAATCTTAGGGGATAAGCCTTCACATTTCCTGAAAAGTTTAATTAATTTTTATTTTTTAAAAAAGAGCATTCTTGTACAGCTTCAAAGATTTTGCTTTATTAATTTAAATGGACCTTGTTTATTCTTCTAATAATGCTTCTTTGATCTGGGGACGGGTTGAAACAACCTTGTTTTTTCAAATTTTCAGGGATTAATTTTGATTAAGATAAGATTTATTAAAAATCAACCCACAAATATAAGTATTATCATCAAACTGCTCTTTTAAAGGCTTATAATTTGACAATTTTTGAGGGCAAATTATGAACACTTTAGAGAATTAAGGTTTCTTTCTTCTCTAGTATATGCTTAGAAGACAAACACCAAATGAATATAGCAGCGTTTCCCAGATTAAACCCCATTCTGGAGCTTTAGCCCCCTTTAATACAACCCCCTATAATTCATACTCTGATTTTAAATTAAATCCCTAAGAATTACTCCTCATTATCACTTACTTATCTTATCATCGCCTTCAAAAATGCAGCTATGCAGAATCTTAGCATTTTACTTTATTTTGAAGTTTGAACATTTTAAATTAAACAGAAAAAAATTGCAGTTTTGAAAACAAATTTTTTGTACAGCACACCCCCCTCTGGATAGTAAATATAGAGGTAAAAAACCGTTATCCTTCCCCTGTCATGGTGCAAGCTAAAAAAGTATAATGGTTTTTACTATCCATCATCGTATCTATCCCACTATTCCCAAAAGTGAACAGGGGTTTCTTTCTTTCTTTCACAAAACTGAGACGCACACACGTATTAAAAGTAGAGAGAGCAGCACAGGGGTTTTCTCTTTTCATAAAGAAATTGAATAATCATTTTTTTAATTGTCCAGTTTTGCCAAAAGACACCCCACAATTCATAACAATCAGATCAATTAGGATTTTTTTCTCATTGTTATTGTAGCAGCGAGTTTCAGAAAATTGTAAAAATTGCTTTGCTTGTAAAAGTTTGTCCCAACAATAGGGCATAGTTGAGAGTTGAGAGTTCGTTGCTATCGTAATACTTTTCTCACTCCATTTCTTCATTCTTCACTTTAGTCATTCATTGCAGGTAGTAAACAAAAGAAACAACACTCTCTGAAAACAAGTTGTTCATTCACTTTTTAATTTGATAATTTCCCTTTTTAATTACTTTTTAATTAATCGAAGGGAAGTCAGAAGCGTCCAAAGATCTTCAGTGAAGAATGGGTCAAGAACAATGCTGTCTTTGTGAATGCTGTTTCCCCGTTGAGGACCATCTCACTCCGAAGACGACTAAAATTTTGGCAAAGCACGGGGAAAATGTCCATTACCGTTATCACAAGTACGCCTCACCCTTCTGGAAGGTTTGACACTTTTATTAATTCACTCTTATTCACAATCATGAATATTGTAAAAAATAAAATTCCAATGCAAATTCTAAATCTTTTTCTCCTTTTTATTCGGTCCAGGGGATTGAAATGGAATTGCCGTTCATGTTAGAAGGTATAGAAAAGTGGAAATCAGAATCAGCCTTGGAAGAAGCTAGAGCCCAGAAATTTCAAGATGACAAAAAGAAGAAGAAAATACGACGAAAGACACTTTAGTGACTGCTAACAATGGTCACTTTTCGTCATCAAAGTCATCATGCATCCAGCAGTCAAGCAAGCGTCTCTGTCCTCGTCTCCAAGATAAGCATAATTTAGTTAAGTAGGCATAATTATGATGAGAATGAAGAAAATAAGGAAATCAATTAAATGCACAAATTGTCAATTTGAATTGCTCTCTGTATTGATTATAAATTTGAAGTGTGATATTTTTTAATATTGCTGATGCTGTTTCATGGATGAATTTCCTAAAAAAATGAATAAATGTTAAGGAAAGAAATAGGGTTGTAGTGATACTTGCTCAATGGTGTTGACGGCGGAATATTTGCTTCCTCTGGGATATTTTTGTGTTGAGGTCTCAAGTCTTATTCCAACTTCGATTTGCATCAATAACAAAATAAGAACGTACAATTTTAGTAATCAAAATAACAATTTTGCATGACATTGTTTGTCAGGTTGGGTTAATGGTCCTGCATTGTTTAAGCAGTTTCATCATTTAGTTTATACTTGTGGTGTCGTTTGCATGTAAAGGAAAGATTAACAGGTGACAGTTGACAGTCAGTCACTCAGTGCAGTCAGTAAGTAGAGAATTTAGTCAGGTGGGGTATTGTTAGGGCAAAAGGTCACGATCATCAGCAGTGGTTTATGTCAAAAGTTGAACCATTAAGGTGAGTTATACGTTTTTGGATCGGTAGGGAAGAACGCTTGCACAAGTTGCATCGTTTTGCAATCCGCACTTCCAACTCTGAACTCCAAACTTTTCACTTTTCCAGATCAGTCCTGAAAGTACTGTCCTGATGGTGATGTTGTCCAGTCTCAGTTTGGAATATACCTTCATGGCTTTCATCACGCCATGTCACAGACAAGTCCAGCGTATGAAGAGGTATTTGTAAAACTGATGCAGCCAAAAGGAGACAACCTCTGACCTCACTACAGACTGCATTCATTACAAATTATGCATTATTATATGACAAGCTTTGCTTAGGGGTTTTAATTGCATTGTTGTTGTGTAGAGTAAATTAAAGTACAGTAAAATAATACAAATACAACTAAACAAGAAAGCCTAACAATGGAAAAAATACTTAAGACAATTGACACACTGAAAATGCCTTCGCTGTCCAGTGCGGACGCCAACATTCCTGGTACCATCACTTCAGCTGTTGTCGCTGCAAGTGATTCTGTCAAAACCAAGTGAGTTTATCAAAGTTTTCTTATACTCAAAAATATCGTAATTTTGTCTTTGTTTCTGATGATCTAATTCACGATGGGGTTTTCTTTATAAATTTAGAAAAAAAGAGAGGATAAACCATTGTCGTGCAGTCACAGATGCTGTATGCACTTCCAGCGTCCAAGGCTTAACAGATTATAGTAAGGTATGGTGACACAAAAATTGCATTTACGATAAAATTCTTAAATGATAAGTGATGAAGTTGAAATTTAGTTTTTGATGTTTTGGTACAAAGGGATAATATTCATAGATGTAATGTAATTTTGTATTTGCAGATACTTGAAAGCGTTACTGAAGTTCTTTTCCAATTGTGTAATGACACGGATTCTGATATCAGGCTTGTTGCTTCTGACTGCTTAAATAGAATTGCTCGGGTAAGGTTTATTAGAGGCTGTGATTTGTGATTTGCAACCTTAAAGCGTCTAGCTTAGAACTAAGGGATGAAATTTAAAACTGATGTACTTCTAGACACTGAAAGACCCTCTTCAACCCAAGTTTCATATGGAGGTTTACAAAGAAATTAGGAAGAATCAAAGTCCAAGATCTTTACGGACGGCCTATAATTTATTCGCTTTCGTATGTCCTATGCTTAGGTGTGTAGTTTACTTTGTTGAATGTAAGTATTGCATGTAATAAGAAGGGGATTTCAATAATGTTATTTTCTATACATAGGCCTCAAAAATATCGGGCATTTATGTCCAGCCTCTTACCCTGTTTTGCTCAAGTCTCGAAACGTACTGAAGAACTTTTGTACGAAAATTTGTCTATTTCTTTTAATGAAATATTCAAGCAATTGGGACCATTTGCTCACGACAGTGAGATTAAGGTATCTTTATCCATTTATTATTTACAAATTTTAAACTTCACTTTGAGGTAACTGCATCAGTTCAGAGGGCAGAATTGTCGAAATTCTATCCCTTGCACTTCTACAAAGAAAATCTGTATTGTTTGTAGATTCTATGCAAAGACTTCATTTCCAATCTGGAATCATCTTCAGCAATAATTCGTCGAGCCTCGGCTACTATATTAGTCTCTATATGTCGATATTCTAAAAAACCTCATGTTTTCTTGCCAAAACTTCTTTCTCAAGTTACAGGTACTAAAGAAAACATCGCAAATATTTATGCCGTGCTATGTGGCTTGGATTAATTCAGCATTAACCCCTTGTCTTTTCAGAACTTTTGATGCCAAATTTAATGGAAAAAAGTGTGTCGGCAATAATTGGAGTGTTACTCTGTATTCGACAATGTGTAACCCCTATTTATGAAGAGATGAGAGATCGGAACCTCCGCTGCTCATCTCCTGAGCAAGAATCCGTTGTGGCTAATTTACTTCAGGTTTAGCCTTTTTAAATCTTGACAAATAATCATTATATTTTGAACCCATACATTTATGTTATATGGTATCTTTTGCATAGGTTTACGAAATGTGCATGATTCTGTGCAATCATGACGATCATAATGTGATAACTACAAGTTTAGAAACGCTTCAGCAAATGTTCACAAATCCAGTTGAGCCAATTATTCTTAAGCTTACATCAACTTGTGGAATTAAAAATAGTTTCGATGATAAAGCGTGGCTGTCTTGCCAGCCTCCTACTAACTCTTTTGCTGCAGCTTCAAGTAAGAACCATGTCCTTGCTGTGAACGTATTTTGGGCTTTTTTAACCTAAAATATTGCTATCTAAATAAACTGACAGGTATGGAAAGCCTTACTTTCTCTGACGAGACTGCTAATTTGCTGGAGGCGGATTTGGATGTACCGAAATTTCGAAGTATGATGTCTTCTACAGCCAGTGATGTCAAAGAAGGATTTGAAACTGATACTTCAGTATCATCCAGCAGGAGGGATTCCGACGTATTTCCAATTGAAGGGACCTTCAGTGGTAATAAAATTGAGTCGTTCTATTCGTTTTTGCTCTTTTAGCTTAAAAGTTTTTGCAATTTATTCATTTATCGATTTTAATATAAAACAGAAGTTGAAGCGGGGAGCAGTTCTGATGGATTACAAGCTTCTGATGATGAGACGCCTCTAAAATCTGAAAAGACGCTAGTTTTACAAACATTTCCCGAAATTCAGATCGGTTCTCTGTATGAAAAGAATGTCCCGATTTATTATTGTGCACGATTTTTGGCATATAATTTTCTCCTTACAGGTATTTTATTTATTTCGTTGCATTATGGTTTTACAATGTTTCTGTCAAACTCAGATGCTTGAAGATATCGTATTTTTTGCATTTAAGGCCAAAACGGAATAATTAGACCTGATGGGGACGTAAGGATAAGTGCAAAGGTTCTTGCTACAAACTGCATTGTAAATCTTGTCGGCATATGTCCAGACGTTTTTCATTTGACGCTTTCGCACACCGTTGTAGAAATCGATAATGAAAATGATCAGCAGAAAATAGAAGATATTTGCCTTTATGCCTCTCACACCGATCCTTTACTCCGAGGCTCCATTTATATTCTTGCTGGTGTTTTTTTAAAGTCTGTGCTTTTCAAATTCTCCAATAGCCTAGACGTTTTGCCGTCAAGTATCATGAAACTTCATGAAATATTAAAGCAGGTAGCTTTTCAGTTTTTAACTTGTTATTCTACCACAGTTCAGTCAAATCCGTAATTTCATACATTTATGTTTGCAGGGCTTATCTGATTCATCAAATGTTGGAGTGAAATGTGCAATATCGGGCGTTAACAATTGTATTCAAGTGCTGCTTAACAATCCAAGTTGTGTTGAAATTGGAAGGGAATTGTTCCATGATGTGCTTCAGACAGCTGTTAACCCGTATTGGTTGGTTAAGGTATTAATTATACTTTTGATTGATGGTGATTGCTCCATTTATTTTATAACACACTTAAATTTGTAATTGCATTGATGGCTGACCTAATCGATGATTTATTTCCAGGTGGATTTACTTGAACTTATTTCATCTCTAGATTGGAGTAATTTTGTCGATATACATAAGACTCAAGGACAAGTTTTAAGTATTTTATTAGATTTTTTGGCAGACGAAGACGCCAGGGTTAGATCTGTATCAGCAACAGCATTAATTAGGTAGGATTTTCTTTTCTTTGCTAAAGATCACTTTTCTACCAGAATCGATTACTCTTTTTGAATACCTGCCGAAATTCACTACGTTAAACTGTTTTAGATTTATGAAGAATTGTGCTATCGAAAGCCAGTGCAACATGGAACATTATCAAGTCTTTTGCAAGGAATGTGTGATGAATGAAGTAAATGTGAATCGATCGATTGTGGCATCAAGACAAAGTAATCGATGCTTAAGATGTGAGCAGCCATGTGATATGGGGTCAGCCAAAGTTCTTGAACGTGTGTTGAACAAAATGTTCAAGAAGTTGAAGGGACAGGAGGACAAATATGCTATCGTGAGTCCAATTGTCATTTTACTTAATATTACATGTTTTAAAATATTTTGTCTATCAATACAACGCAACGCAACGATTTATCAAGTAATTTTCCATGGATGGTGATATTTCTCTTTAGGCTGGTTATTATACTACTCTAGCGATGATAAGCGAACGCTACGAACCTCGGTATTATAAATCGCAGTGGCGTTGCAAACAGAAAATAAGTGACGTGAATATGTTGCTGGTAATCTGCATTGACACTCTGAGATCTTCTCCAATCGTATATGATTTGCCTGTTCATCAAAGTATTTTGTCCCTTGCTGGGAACCTTTTCCGTGCAACAGAATTTTTTGAAGTTGGATCGGAAAAAGAAAAATCTACTGACGAAGGAAATCCATTCAGATGCAGCAATCCTAGTGTAAGATTGTAAACACGCTCTTGAGATTATTTAACTACGAGTGAACTGAACGTTTTAAATCTAATTTTTTTTAATTATTAGGTCGCAAGTTACGGAGTTCAGCTGATGCAGCATTGTTTAGCTGTGATGAAACTTTATCAAAGTGTTATCGATAGTATTAGCCCGACGTCTCCTTTAAGAAAACAGTCCAATTCTCCTGTTATTTCACCTGTTAAGAAGTTTTCACAAAAGCTAGAAGCTGAAAAAAAGTCTCAAGGTTATTGGAATTGTCTATGTAATTGCTAGTAGCTGGTTAACAACCTAGAACTGTTAATTGGTACTTTTGATTACTTACAATAGAGTCAGAATCGGACAAGAGGGCAAAGGGTCTTTCTTTTTCGGACACTGTGTGTCCAAATCATTTTAAGAAGATAAGCGAATCCCTACATCAGTCTTGGAAAGTTTACAAATCCAGTTTGGATCCATCAGTCACTCTGAAGTTCACAGCTTTGCTAACTACGGCAGTAAATACCTTTCGCAGACTCTTTTCAAGTGTGCGGTCGGAATATTCTGCTAAGACGAATCTGATCGAAGAAATTCTGGGTGTTGCTACTTCCATTTTTCATTTATGTCCTGTTCCTATACTAAAATGCATCCGTGAGGTAAATTGAGAACCAAATGTGAGCAAGATAGTTTTATTTTTTTACGTCCATGTCTAATTTACGAAACTTTCTAGATGTTGAAGAGTATATTTGCTGTGTATCATCCTGAGTTTTATACGATGTACTCCATTCGATCTGTCCCCATGAAAATCGATTTTGAAGATTTTCTCTCGTTTGCAAAAACTTACGAGAATTTGTAAGTTTTTAGAAAACTTTCCAGTGTAAATTTTAATAAATGAATTTGTATGATGTCTGACAATAGTTTGACTTTTCAGATTGATCGAAAGCCGGTTGAAACCCTCTAGTAAAGCAATATCAGATAAATCTGCATTGGCAAACTATATTCGCCAATTTGAATCCGCCGTGGTGACTGCCCTAAGGGTATGTTTTCATATGCATGCTTTCTTCTTACGATTAGCGGGGTTTTTTTTATTCGTTTCGTACTTGATATGCATTTTTAACTCAATATTGAAATAGATTTACACTACAAGTAGTGACGTTGAAGTACAAGCGGAAGTCCTGAGCTTGTTAACTCAATTAGTTAAGGGACACGTTAACTATGGACTCGTTGATTCAAGTCAAGTATTTTTGGGATATGTGATTAAGCAAGTTGGATGTTTGGAAGAAGGCCAGATACGGTAATTTTGTAAATGTCGGAGGTATCTAGAATTGTTTTTGATCGTTGAAGTATTCCATGTTGTGACTTGAGCAGTAGAGCAGATCTTCTTGTTCAAGAGATGTTCCAGTTCCTAACGTTATTAACTCATGAGCACAACTCCTCCAAAAAATTTATTGATTCCCCCAAAGTATTAAGACTATGTGATGGTCTCGTATCAACAGGAGAAAACTTGATCGACCGTGGTATTTGTGAAACTTATCTTGTTTTTTAAATATATTGTTGTTAATAAATAGGTTGGCTCTCCACAATGATTATAATATTCCAAATATTTCTTTAGGGGCGTCTTCAGCAATCCCAGCTCTTAAGTTGGTTGTGACTGATTTATTTATCCATCGAGGAACGTCCAGTCAAAGCAACTTAGAGAAAAAAGAACATGAAGCATTGCGGGAGGCCTTATTACAAATGCTACTTAAACTTGCAGCAGTTCCAGAGGTATTAAATGTACTATCATCCTTTCTTTATTTAGGCAGATTTCGATCTTTTAATCATATTTTTCAAATTTCAGGTGCTTCCTGTCATGTGGATTTTACTCAAGGGCCGCAAAATGAGCAACGAAGTTAAATGGACTGAAGATGCAGATGCTATCTTAAGTTCTATACTTCCCAAGTTGCTTGATGGAGAACTTTCTATTCGATCAAAAAGCCATTTTAACAACTTGGCAGCCCTTTTGTACTCTGTTAGTGTAACAGCTATTCCAAGTCAAGAAAGTATTGTCTCTGTGTTAACAAAAGCAAGCCGAGAAAAGGTTAGTTTTAAGTAAATAATTCGACAGGCTAATTAAAGATATTACAAATTGGAATTGTCGGTGTCTAAGAAAACTAATTTAAACTTTAGATTGAGAGTCTAGAGCAGTTTCTGAGATGGTCTGTTGTTGTTAATTCATATTGGTTGATGCTGTTAAAACTTTTACGAGACGACGATGACTGTCAGCCAGTTGATGGTTTTTGTAGTAGGTAAATGTCACCCTGTTTGTCATCTAGATCATAAAATCTTAACTTATGGTAACCTTTTTTGATAATTTGAATTTTTGACGCATAAAATCATATAAATGTGTTTTTATTTCAGCATGGTACTTGAAATTTTGGAGAAGTTTTTCGTAGATTTTCATAATGTCCTAAAAGTTTCTACTTATCAAAGTGAATTTGGTGTTATGCAAATCGGGTCATTCATTCACATGACACAATTTCTATTGAAAACAGGTACAGTAAAAAATAATTTTCTATCTTGGGGAACTATATACCGTGTGCTGCGATTTAATGCATCAATTATTAATACAGAAAAACTTGAAAATATGCGGATGGAACTTCGATCGGAAGAGCTTGTAGGGAAATGGCTGGACCTGTCAGCAAGTACTTTGAAGCTCAGTGCTCTTTTTCCAGTTTTACAAATGTGGACTGTTGAACTTTTGGCGACATTACAATACCCCGATGTAAAAGTTTGGGAAAAGCTTTTGAAACGCTCACCAACATTATCTCAAGAATTAACTGCCAGATTCGTTATCACAGTAATGAAAGAACTTGTGAGTTTTTATTATGTTCCAAATATTAGGTATGTACCATATTGTTTACTTCCAAAATAATGGGCTTTGGTATGCTGCAAATTGCAATAGAACGAAGGAGATGTTTCAACTTTAGAAGAATGGATCATTGTTAATCATACCGAGCCGATTTTAAGGCACATGTGTGATCCTGATGTTGCTTTGTTCCTTAATCGTCTCAGCACATACCGAATGGAACAGATTCTCGACCAAATCACAGTAATTCTAGGGGGAAGTGTAGATGTAAGTTTACCAATTAGAGTTTTCAATAACTTAATAACTTTTCTCCATTTAATTCTCCATTCTCTATTTAATGTGGAAATTTTTGTAGATGCTTCTCATAAAAAGTATTCTCAAATATTTGGAACGCGTCGCGGATACATTTTTATGTGAGACAGCAATACTGGGAATTAAATTACTTCAAAAGTGTAATGTTCCCTTTTTGGCCCTCGAAATCTCTCATTTTTGCTGCTATACTCTGAGTCATATTCGTACGAGGAAACTTCTTTTCTCTAACAGAGATAGAGAATTAATTCGAACATATCTTTATGAGCCCTCAGTTCATATGAAGTAAGTTTTATTTACATAATCGAAATGAAAATACTATGAAGTTTAACGAATTAAATTTGTGTTAGGTATCCACGATTGTTGACTTTGGCGTGTAAAGTTTTAGCAGAAGAGATATCGAATTTTGTGCAGCCTATAAAACAAAATGAAAATCCAATATCCCAGTGGTGCTGTGAAGAATTCAGTGATCTCGAAGGAGTCGCATTGTCAAAAATGCTTGGAAGTCTTAAGTATACACAAATAATCAAGATTCTTAATAAACCAGGTTTCAATCTCTCATTACTCCAACATTGTTTCCGCAGTCTAAGAAACTTATATATGATGGTGAGTTGTTTTCAAGTAAATCGTCGTCTAGCATTAGTACCAGCTTATAATTTGATATTTCGTTCTGGACAGGGTGTAATGTCAGGAAGTGAAGTTCGGGATCTGCTTACTTCTCAAAAAAGGTCTGGTCTGATTGAAAAATGGCCTTTAGCTGTGGCAGCTGTTGAGTACATCGTTGAAACCTTAGATGGTTGGGAAAACTTGGTACCTGAGTCCAGTATTGTATGTTCCTTATTTGTATTAATGTTATTGTTTAAAAGGAAGAACTTGTAACAATATTAGTTGATTTATTCTTTCATAGACATTAGATGAAAAATATGCTGCAAGCTTAATTCAAAATTCAATATTAAACGCTAGTCTGGTTCATATGTGGTCAGCTTTAACTGAAATTTTAAAGTTGAAAAACGCTGTGATAAAATCCGATGGGTCAGAGGACAAAGAATGTTGTAATAACTTCATTCCAACGGAAATATTTACCATGTCATTCCAGGTAATCTGCGTTTTACTTGAACAGATTGAAAATGGAATGAGTTTAATTAGCGGTGTTATTTTTTTAGTATATGGCAGCTATGTGCCAATTCAAATCAAACAACATTCCATTCGAAGATTTACGTGTGTTTCTAAGTTTTGCTGCGGTAGCAGTTTGTGATTCCAGTTTTTTGAGCTTTTTCGATGTCCGAGATAATCCTCCTCATATTTTTGCTTGTGTAACTTCCTTGGGCTCGATTCTACGGACATTGGTTTCAAACCTAGGACTAAACTTCATGTTCAGCCAGTCTGGTGCAGGTAATTGTTGTACGAAAATCTAGCTAAAATGACATTTTATTCTTCTACAATAGAGGATCGTTATTTCTTATAGATTCGAATGCTGACATGAACGACGACTGTGTAAAAGTGCTGAATGAGTTTTATTATCTTACGGAATTTGTTCAGCAAGGTCGAAGGGGTAAAATAGCGCTGGATACACGCATCCTTACATCACTGAAGTAAGTAAAAAATAATACGACGTCATGCCTCTTAGCAGTAGATAATTCACAAATAGTTCATGAAAAATATTTTCTCTTGCAGAAACGTGGTGGCTGGATTAGGAAGATGTGAATTAGTCAATGGATGGATCTTAATATCTCACTTGGGTTGGAGGCCACAAGTCCTATCAAAATCACAGATTTTTCCCCCAATTCAGCAAATTCCTTTAGAGATTTTAAGAAATGAATCTGACATGCTTTTAAAGTATATTTCAAAGTCAGTGCAGTTTTTTTTAATTTTTTTTAATGACACATAAATATTCTCTGTGTACTTACGTTATTGAGTTAATTTAGATTAAATTTACTTGGGGTGGCAAGTAAGATCCAGTTCGAAGAAAATTGGGTTATTTTTCTGTCTGTGATCAATCTTTACGTGGATGAAAGTTTCCAACTTCAGGTACTAGAACTACGTAAATTTTCCATTTGTTTTTTACCAAGTCCTTGGTAAATGAATAAAATCATACAAACACTAATAAATGAACATATTTTTTGTTAGATTGTTTCAACGGGACTGCGCGCATTATCCATGATGTTGCAGCAGTCAATCAAAATTACATATGTACCTGCTTATATACCAGAAAATATGTACGTCCTTTCTTTTTGAGTCGAAGATTACTTATTACTAATTTTTATGCCAGTTAATCCTACCCTCAGTTTTGATTTTCACAGGAGTAAGGCCGCAGCAAAAATTGATTTAGTTCTTCAAGACGTAGAACCTGAAATGTGTAAACGAATCAGTCTTCCTCCATTGTAAGTATTTATTAAAATGTTAGTCTAAAGTAGTGTTTAGGTACATTAAATAATTCGTTTATCATAATGTTTTTTCATAAGGATATATAAGTCGAAGAAGGAGCTTCAAAACAAACATGGGATAGACGTCAACTCGTGCATCCGCTTTCTAACGGATTTATACTCGCAGTGGTTGCAAAACCCGCAGGTAATTGTTTGAAGTCTGGAAACCATTCATTAGTGTAGTTGAGAATTTACATAACACAATTTCTAATTATGATAGGGGAAAATGCCTTTGCATCTTCTTAGCGAAGTAATTCAAAGCATCGTGGTCATGTCTGAATATTTCGAAGATCATTCCCAGTATACTTGGATGTATGAAACACTGACTGAAATTTACAAAAGTTTCGAAAAAGAGGATGAAATTATTTGGCCTCATTTGATTTACGGTATTTTCTACTCTGCAGCTAAACTATCATTGGTAAGTTTGTCAATTTCAGCGTTTTATGATAACTTTCTAACAGTTCTAACCTTGCTTAAACAGGTTTCCATATATTTTTTTACTACTTTTTTAAAAAATGAATACTTCTTGCAATAATATTATAGATCAAATATAATTATCTTTCAAACTATTTAAGTTTGAAAGTATATAAACGTATCTTTTGTATGAATTCAAGGAAGGAGAAGCACTGACTAATTTGGTCCAAATTTTGGATGGATCACTTACAAGCTCGTCGTCAAATGTCGCAAATGCTAGCGCAAGGAGTGCATTAGTCTTCCTCCAGAATCATCATGACAATTCAGCCATAATGAACGTTATTGTACCTTATGTTCTAAAAAATACGCAATTGGATGAAATGTAAGTTGAGTTTTTTGTAAATACGCATAAAAGATGTTGCATATTAAGATTTTCTATTGAATATTTATAAAATATTTAGAACAAACGATTCTGAAAGCCACTGTCGTCTTGTGTGGAGTTTGCTTGTCTTTCTTTGGATCCATGGACCGAAGGATAGTGTTCCTGGTCACGATTTTGAACAAGAAGCCGTCAGAAATATTCTAACTGTGCTGAGTCCTTTGAATAAGGTTTTCGTGTCGGTTCGATTGCTAGTACTTGAGGTAGATATTATTAAAGTAGAGATGCTGTTTTTAAAATTACGCGTTGTGAAGGGCTGTTATGAATAGGCTTTTGGTTTCTGTTTTGCAGGGTTTACGTCTAAAAGTGGAAATGGGGGACCTGAAGCCAGATATAAAGAAGACTATAACAAAAGTTGCTGTTGAAACCCTCAGAACACCAAATCTTTGTATATACTTTCAAAGTTTGAAATTATATCTTACACTATTTTACGCAGGTAATTTTTCGTATTTCAATTAATTAGTTCATGTATTAGCTGTAATTATTTTTTATACAAACAATATTATTGATTTGAATTACTTGTAGATTTTGGTGTTTATATCGATGCACCTGATCCAGACCCAGAGGTTTTAATGCCTATGGCTGAAAGATCTGAAGTCCTGTTCCAGCAGTATGATAAAGTCTTCTGTTTCTTTACAAACGATCTATAACAGTATACATTGTGTGATTCTAATAGGTTTTCTTGGTTAAAACTTTGCAGACTAAAGACAAATTTCAAATGCAACAATCTAATCGTTTCGAAAGCACTTCCGATGCTAATAATAGACTTCCTACCGCCGTCCGAAATTTTAAACCGCGTTATAGCTGAGTTTATGTCCCCAACTCAGACATCACCAGAGCTGTTAGCTTCGGTTGTGGCTGAGGTAAACTTTCATATACATAGCCTGTAGGTTAATTACCAAAGCATGTTTTTAGCTAATTTATTTTATTTGATCAGGTGTTTGAAAAGGCAAGAAGGCGTTCTAAAGAAGCTGCGGTAGTCAAGGAATGGATCTTAGCTAGTCTTCCTAACTTTGTTGCAAACGCTGATGTCTCCAGAACAATGTGGAGCCTGACTTTATATTTTATTGGAGTCTCGTCGTCTCACGATGTTGCTTGTCTACTCCCATTTGCCCAGCTGAGAAGACGGTCCACTCAAGTGAAAGACCTATTTATATACTCGGCATTAGACTTCTATTCCACGGTTTGTAAATATAAATGTTTTATCATATTATATGCATTTCTGTTGCATTTAATTCTTTTGATTCTTTTGTCCAATAGCTTGAAGAATCGAAGAAGGAAAGTTTCAAAAAATTTCTAGGTGAAGGATCTACGCAAGGGGAAGAGAAAAAACCGTATAGCTTTATGATAAGTTTACTAGAAAAACAAGATGCAGAAAGGGATAGTTGGGCTATAGATAGAATTTCAACCTCTTAAACAATTATAGGTCAGTAGAAAAGTCTTTCAAATTTTAAATGTGAAACTAATTTGAAATATTGTCTGTCCATATTTAATTTGTACGTTTATTTTAATGCCTGATTTGCATTTTAGTCGTTAGTAAAGAATGTATTTATAAATCAGGGCTGTAAAAGTATACATAAACAAAGTTGATCAAACCATAAGTCTTCGATGGTTCAGAGATTCTGTGATGCAGTTTGAGAGTTCGTCGTATTTACATGAAACCTTGTCTTGATAAAGATCTATAATTCGTATCAGCTGCTCATAAGTACCAGCAATAACTGCAAATTGTTTGAGAAGTTTCAAAATTCAACCTGAAAGAATGTTGACCTTTCTCTACCAATTTACAGCTTATATAATAAATTCTAATGGATTTTATTTAAATCAAAAAATAGAAAGACATGTATAGTTATAAACCTAATTAGTAATTAATAATATCAGTATAAGAGTACAAGTAAAGACAAGTGCTCATTTTATTGTCGTGCCCATGCTAGGTACAATTGTCCTCGATTACTTATATTATAAAAATTTAGTCAAATCTTGAAAGTTTAAAACGTTCTGTCCGCATCAAATTTCATCCTGGTGATGAGTAAGCTTATATTCTTTTTATTTAAGTCATGTTATACTTATTAACAAAAATAATTTGTCCTGCAATGAAAGAAAATCATCTTGACTGTAATAAAAATTCCTAGTACTGATATTTCCCTTTTCTGTTTAAAAACTCTCACACAATTCACCTTTTTTTAAAAATCAAATATACAAAGGAAAGCATGTAAAGCAAAAGATTCCGGGGTGCATAAAAAGGCCAAGCCTTTCTTTCTTTTTCCGGTCGTCTGCATGTGGAGTTTTGGCTCATGAAAGACCGAAAGTCGGGTTCGGAGGTGCTAGTGGTAGAATTTTATCGATTTTACCTTTTTACTCAAGTGTAGGCATTTTCATCCATCCCATCATGTTTCTTTCCTCACCGAAAATCAACTTAGCCCTTTATCTGACTCGGTTTTATCTCTTTATTTTTTACATTTTAAATTCTAGTATTCCTAATAAAATAAATTAGTAAATCAATAATCTATGCAAACTCTATTAACCAACTTTTTTAGTTAACCAATAAGTGAAAATGCATAAAAATATCTTCTAGAATCACACGATCATTCAATGAAAAGGATGAATCTGAAGAATCTGGCATTTACATTCAGCTTCAGCATTGAAAAACCCCATTCACTTTGAGATAATAATGAAAGAAAACCCATGGGGCAGACAAACTTGGCGAGTTGCTATTCGTCGATTTGAGTGATGATGAGACTCCAATCTACTAATTTGTAATTTCCAAGTGTATAAAACCGTGTTGATGATAATAACTTTTGCAAAAGTTCTCAAATAGTATATATAGTATTTCATTGCTCAGAAGAAGACAGGATATTTTACATTTTTATAAGTGCAAGTAAAATTTCAGACGTCAAAGAGTTCTAAACTGTCCAAAAAGGAATTAGAGGAGTAATTTTGTATATTATGTTTAGGTGACAATAGTTCATACTAGAGAAGAAAAATTTTATAATATTATTTATGTGACCACTAATGTAATTAGCTATTTTAGGAAATAATCATGAAGCTAGTTATAGGAAAAGGAAATAATTTATTTCATAATAATATGGTAATAAAAGATAGTCGGTTAGTATTAGTCTTATTCAAAGTATTGTTAGTACTTGCGGAACTAACTGCAGCTGGTTCCCCCGGGCTAGGCCCTGAAACTGGAAAGCCTAGTCGGCGTCTGGCACCATGTCAATCTTGTAAAACCCTTGTCACTTCATTTCTCCTGGTAAGATTTATATTAAAAATAAAAATTACTATTATTTTTCTACGGTAACAATTCAAACTCATATGTAATTTTTTTTTTTTTTGATAACCTAGGGAATGGAGAAAACAGCAAAAGGTCACTATGGGGGAGGGGATACAGCTTGGGAAGAAGAAAATAAAAAGAGTTATAAAAATTCTGAGCTGCGTTTTGTGGAAATTCAAGAGGCTCTATGCCAGGAAGTTAGCATAGGAAAGGATCAGGTGGGTTGAAAATGTACATTTCATTGTGATTCTCTACCGTAAAGATTCTATACTGGAGTCCCACTCGTTAAATATAATCTGCTGTCATTTTTATCGTTCTGTGTAATGCCCCTCGTAGAAGGATACCTGATAGTAATTTATAATTAATATTATTTATCACCAGTAGTCAGTTCACTTAACTTAATGTGAATTCATTTCCTGATGAAGGTAGCCCTTAAAAAGATTGCATTCAAAAATTATAATATCGTATTAGGCTTAGAAAATTTCCTATATAATTTTAAAATTGAACTTATTAAGTGGATATACAATTTTCATGTATATCCAAGTACTTATGCTACAAATTAAAATCAAAACCTAGCCTAGTTAAATAGAAGTACCACCGCGGAGTTGTTAAGACTTAAATTGTTAACAATTCGAAGTTAATATATTTAAAAATCTAATGTTTTTAATTTCAGTGCCATGAATTGGCTTCAGACCATGAAAGCTTTTTAGAAGAGTGGTTTTATACCCATCGAAATGCTGGAGAGGATTTGTTGACCTGGTTTTGTATCAATAAACTGGAAGTATGTTGTCCGGAAAATCATTACGGTTCCAAGTGCCTTCCATGTCCAGGATACCCTAATAATGTTTGTTCTGGACACGGGAAGTGTAAGGTAAATCAGCAATTTTTAAATATACTTTTCTAATCTACAAGGCAGGTTACAATTAAGAAGAGAGTAATATTTTTTAATTTTGTCTTATAGGGAAATGGCACAAGGAAAGGTAACGGAGAATGCAGTTGTGAAACAGGATATGCTGGAAAACTTTGTGATAGTTGTGCAAAACTATTTTACGAAGCTTACAAAGACGAGCAGAAAATTATGTGCTCGGCTTGTCACAAAGCATGCTTAAATGGATGTACTGGAGCTGGAGCCAAAAGTAAGTTTATTGTGTAGAAACAAACGCTAGTTTGACTTTAAAGATAAGTATGAATTCTGCAGTGACAAAGCATTCGAATTTATGAAAAAAATTGTATGATTCATTTTTAGACTGTGAGGTCTGCAAGGAAGGATGGGAAATTGATGAAGAACGAGGATGTATTGATCTGAATGAGTGCTTGCTAGAACAGACACCCTGCAAAAACAATGAGTTTTGCGTAAATACCGAAGGTTCTTATTCGTGCATAGGTGATTCATTTTTCTTTACATTTCATATCATAATCAAGTATTATTAAGTTAAGATAATTAGGTAATTAGGATAATAATTTTTTATTTTGTTCACAGGATGTGATAAATCATGTGACGGGTGTTACGGAGATGGTCCAGACATGTGCGAGAGATGCGCAAAGGGTTTCGTTTTGATGGATAAATTATGCATAGGTAAGTCTGCCTAGTATTGAAATTTAACGCTTGTAATTGAACTCATTGTGAATTGTTACGATTTGGTCTAAATGTAGATGACTCAGCAGCTGGAAGAAATCGTCAAATTAATACGACTCGATATTTGACTTACTTCGGTCTTTGTGTGGCTACTTGCATAATCTTTCAAAAGAATATTGCAATTGCAAGCGTCATTGGCATAGCAGTGGGTGTGTACATAGCTGCATCTGAATACTTGCTCAGTTTGAACCCCGGACCCGTTTGAAGAATAAATTTGACGTTGTATATCATTAATCTTGCACAAATGATGATATGGAAGTTACATACATATAAAACTATACAAGCCGCACATTATTCAATAAACGTTGTTGGTTTTGTGCAACTTTATCAATTAATAATTCAAATCAGATTTAAACATGTCAACTCATTCCAGTTACTACTGTCCTGTTTATTGCTGTATTTTCCGTCTGAATCGAGTATTGCATTTCTGCAGATGTGTTGTTCTACTGCAACTCCGAAACATTTTAGTTCAAACCACTACTGCTTTTTTGCACTGTACTTGTACTTGTACTTTTAAGATAAACCCTAGTCTTGAATTATTGAACTAAATTTTTTTCAGAAAAACAGCATTTACGATTTGAAGTTTAAACAGAAACTCATCGTTTTTCTCAGTGATAAGTCGGTATGTTTGTAGTACATTTTTTTACTACAAAAATACCATGATTCATCTCTGCGTTGCTCTAACATCATGTCAACATTCATGTTCATCATTCATGAATGACTGTTTATGTAAAAATTTGTATTGATAAATAAAATTGTCATAGTGTACAACCATTTGGAGCTGGGGTCTAATCTGATGTATGAAATATTAGATGGATTTCAATAAAGTCAAACAAGTTCAAATGGGTAATTATGGATTGACCTTATCGATTAGGTTTATTAGACAAGGCCCATCTTTCTGCACCGTACGATATAGTATTGTGTTAAATGTTGTTAAATTTAGCTCAAAGGTTTTAAAAAAAAAATAACATGAGCTCAGCTCCTATATATCATGAGCTTCCCATAATATTTCAAGCGTACTTGATTGAATTAAGGGTTCAAATTACAATTTTAATCAACAAACAAAGAGAAATTTCCGACTCCAGCTTGTGACAAAACCTTCGAAATGGCCAAGTCCACCCCCTGCATTGTTGATTTTCGTTTTATATTTGTAAAGTCATCAGAGAAAGTTTTGATCCAAGAAAGCTCCTAAATATCTAAATAGGAATGTTATTTTGACACTAGCTGTCTACTTTTGATGATTTGACTGCCTAGTCATCTCGTCATGGTGTCTGCTAATTTTCAGTAAACTATTTAAAATGTTAAATGACCAACAAAACAATAGTAATACAGAAGAAAGCAAGGGACGAGGAAAATAAAGGACATTATAGAGGACAATGACTAAAAAGCTTAATAGTTATGATTGTATTGTGAAATACAATATTGAAGGTGTCATATGAACTGAAAAGTCTATATTTTAATCAATGCAAAATTGCAAGTTGTTACTTATTGCATATAGTTGATCAAAATATCCAACTATCGTATTATCCATACTGGAACCCCTTCAGCCTTTAAATTTCAGCCATGTTCGAATCGATTCAACGTTGTACAGCTGAAATTTACTTAAAGCATTGAAATTTATACTCTGTTTATTAAAATATTAATTACCTTGTATCACATGCATCTATATGTGGGATTGAGGTGTGACCAAAGTGAAGATTGATTTCTGGACAGATTTAGTTTTTCATGATATTATTGAAGACAATATTATGAAAATATATGAAAGGGAATTCAAAAAAGTGTATTATTCAGGGATGGTCTAAAGTTCAGTTTTAGGATGCGTTGTTATCCTGAAATATAAGCAAGGCAAAGTGACTTCCAAGGCTAAAAACCATCCATTGTGGAATTTTCGTCCATCAGCAGTTCATGACAGGACAAACTAAAAAATATGAATTATACTGTCATTAGTTAGGTAGAAAATGTGTTAACTTTGCGGCTTTTATGATCCAAATTTTGATAAAATCCTGTTCCTGACCACTGTGAAAGTTCAAATCACTAATTATAGGTTCACTTTAGAGGTACCTTTTGAGAACAGTGGCTATGCGATGGATTTTATCAAACTTTCCAATAGTCTTATAGTGGAAAATTATCTTCCATATTTTAGGGTTGTTCTCTTATGAGCTGCTGATGCTTTTATACAAACAAACCCTTAAAGTGCTAATTAAAGCATAATGCTAAAATTACGCTGCAACAGGGTACGTTTAGCAATTAAAATATGCGGAATTTAGGGACATTTTTAAACCTGGGTATTCTTAGGGGTTGTATTTAGGGGGGATTATTCCTGGATGTGTGAAAACGTGTAAAACAGCTTTTAAAGCCCTTTATCAAATAAGTTAGAAAAAAACAAGATCCAGTTACATTAATTGTTAATATACAAAACTGGGGGGGCTGTACAAAATAATATTTTTAAAATGTAGAGGTTATATAAAATTATTTTGTGATAGATGCCCCTTAATTTTAAAAATGTGTTTCTATTATTGAAAGACAATTAAATGCTTGGTAAGAAAACAAATTATGACGCACCATAAACCATAATGCATCAACCATATGCACATGCTTGCTTGAGTTATATTTTCCTTTGGAGTTTTGAGTAATGTTCCTATTGATGCCTGATGGTTTTTCATATTTTGATACGCTTGATTGATAATGATGTACTTGATAAGGGGCCTTATATTTTTGAGGGGCTCTAATTCAAGTTTACCTTTTCATCTCTTAATGTCTTTATTTTTCGAAGAATTTTCAATCATTTTTTTATGGTTTACTCTGTCAGAATCAAGAATTGTAAGTATACGTGAGTAAATAATATTTCCATAAAAATGGCTTGTTTCCTACAATCTCAATAAAAATACACTTATTTTTATGGCCTTGATTTGCCAAGGGTTTAATAAGTTTACAAAAGACTCCAAATATTTTTCCTCACTTGAGTAGGATTTTAATTGTCTGTTATACCATATTTTTTATATTGTTTCTACAAATAATCAAGACACTGTAAAACACCTTTTTTTACGAATAGTATGACATCAAATACGCAAAAAAGTACAATAATATGAGTTTTTATTTGCTTTGTTACTGATTGAACATTAAAACATTTATTGACTTAATTAATTCTTAACCTTAATCACTACCTACTTTTGGGTAGATTTTGCGGAATGTTCACAAGATATCTCGGGAACAAAACATAGTCTTAATCATTTCATTTAGTTACTACGCAGCACTTTGGTTTGGAAAATCACTTCTTATATAATGTACATCATTTCATCAAAACTTATCTGCCCTATAATGGTTGTACGCTTTTGTCACCCCTCTATAACAGACCCCTCTGTATTGTGCACAAGGTACGTAATATTTATTTTATAAACTTATTTAGAACATTCCATAATAACGAATTTCTTTCTACACTTATTTTACAATAATAGCATACATTTGGTCAATATAATCTAATATTTTATAGCAAAAATTATTTCTAAATTATAAAAGACTTCAATACACATTAAACGAAAGAAAAAAAGTATATTTTTTGAGTCAAGCCAAGAAATAAATTGATTTTATTTTAAATAAGCTACATAGTTAGAATGTAAAAATCAATTGCCAAACGAACAAAACTTTAGATACAAGTCTCAAAACAAACTGTGGCATTAATAATTCCATGTATCCTAAAAATTCGACTGTTTTATTTTACATCTTTAAAATCGTTAAACTATCATAAAACCTTAAACAAAAAAACTAGAAACCTCAAGGGATTGAGCAGATCACTTCTGTGATATGACAGTCGTATATATTAAAAGGGAATAAATTCTCCTACTACATTCTGGAGTAGGAGAAATCACCAGTAATTTACCTAGTATTCATCTGATGTTTAACGTAAAGAAAATAATCGTCAGTAACAAATGTTCATAATTAGCTATAGGCAATTAAGCATAACGTTTAAATCCTGTTGTTAGAATTAAAATAATCAATGTTAATACAATTTTTATAATTTGTGTAAATAAATAACTGAAGATCGCACTTTACTGGATTTCTAGTTAAACTTTTATATAAGTTTGATAAGAGGACTTATTTTAAAACTTGTAGCATTATCATACATATTTCTATTTGTAGTTTACGCTAATACAACACATCATATCCAAAAATGGAAAAAAAACATTGTTTTGCGATGGTACAATATTAAACTTTACATGACGATATAATATATCGTTTAAATTGTATACATCAAAACATACCCCGTAGCCCCGTACGTACCCCATTCTTCGAGAGAGATTTTTGTGATTTTTTTGGTAACCGATAGAATAATCTTTGGGAAAATGCTAAAGCACTCAGGAATTGACATTAATAAATATATTGCTAAAATAATCATGCTCTTGAAAATTGAACTGCAAAACAACAACGTGAAATCAATTCAATGGTAAGAAGCAAGGATTACTAAAAGACAAGTTAGTTACAGTTAAGTACCTTTATCTAGATTTTAAACATGTTTCAACCATCCACTGGCGTTTAGTTTGGTTTACGAGTTCAAAAGCAAATTGTACTTTAATTCTGTACAATAAATCCGAAGTCTGTATACGGTAATATTACTTTCTGCGATTATTGCACGACTATTTTAAACGAGCATTCAAACTTACAATTTCGAATGATGCACACTCACTCATCCTTATACTAAATGGACTTCTAGTGAAATACAGAATGACAATGACTAAGGTATGATTAACTATTAAAGCATTCATCTGTATTTATATATAATATATCATGAAATAATTATCCATAGCTTTTTTCTACACACATTCACAAAAAAGAAAAAAATGCCTACAACTTCACCATCTAATAAGATCCTAGCGAATGGATGCTGCGATTTATAAAACGAATGAAGATGCACTTTTATTTAGATATTTTTATGGCATGGGATAAAAATAAGGATTTCTTTCCATATCAAATTTTCTTAAGAGATGCATCTCCATGTTCGTTTATTGCTGGGGATTTGTCATAAGGGTCATGTTTTTAGTGCCAAGGGAGTCAGAGGGCAGTTGGGGGTGACAAGTCGTAATGAATTGGAGCCGGATTATCATGCAATAAGGTCATGTGATGGGGTCGTGGTGGATTCAGGTGTTGTTGGTGCTGAAGATGAGAACCAGGGTGATGTGGAGGTGGAGGGCAAATGGAACTTCGCATCATAATATCATCCGTTGTAGGACAATGTGGTCTTGGACCAGGTTCCGGAGTGTATGTGAAAGTCAATCCGGTAGCGTAAATTACGCCATCACTTCGAACAAGTGATACTGGAACTTGGGTGGGTTGTCGAACCCACAACCATTCCCCACGAAATGCCGAAATATCTGGAACGACACAAAGCATGCTTTCTTGGCACCGGAACATTGTCTCTGCTTCTACATCTCCGAACCAAACTCTTAAATTCGGGGAGAAATTTTCTCCAGTCAGCTCGAGCATGGCTACATCTCCACCACCGTTGAGCTAGAAATAAAATGTGATCAGTTAGCATTTATCTTTATTTGTATTAATATATGCCTCATTTATAATAATCCCGGAATTTAAACTTAACCATGCTGAGAATGAGTAACCTGCTTTTGATAATAAGCATAAAAGAATGACGGATATTTGCATGCCAAAAATGTTCCCTAACTTTGCTTCTACCTGCTGAGAAAGTCCATAATACAAAAAAATGGGAAGTCGATTCCTTTACTATACTGTATAAATATTTCAATGTTTTTTTAGCACAAAAATGACAACTTTTTGTTTATACACAGTAAGTGACTGGAAATATCCAAACATGGACACATATTAGTATTAGCCTTTTCAACAATGATAAAAACCTCAGGCGAAGAGGACTCAGAATTTTCTCAGACCAGCTGAAAATTCGGTAAAATATTCCCAGTCGTGGTAAAAACCACCATCGACACTGCTCACCTACATTTGGATCCGTATTATTTTCTTCCCCATCAAAAAAATAGGAAATATGCAAGTGAAAATTCTATAAATTTTCCCAGTGACCTAACCTCAGTCAAAACTACCTGCAACTGAATGCTTCTTTGATGCCACGTTCTAGCATATTTTCAGAGGCATCCGGTATATTTTCCGCATATCTGTACTTTACTATATTCATTCAAAACTTGGAGGCCCCTGTAATAAATTTAAAGAACAGAAAAACTTGCTGTTCATGTTATGTAGTTTTCATGACACGTGTCTGAAATGTCAACCGAATGATCAGCCATATAATTTGGTTAAAAAGAGCCTTCAAAACGAGTGATGAAAAAACGTGTATGGTATGCGTCTACCAACCCTAATGAATTTTTATCATTCATATCACAATAACACCTTCTAATATAGTAGGTTTATTGTACTGATTATTCAACCCGATTAATCTATGGACTAGTTTATAGTTTGTCTATCTTTTTTTTCTTTTGAATGAAAAAAATCCCATTAACACAATAAAACATACAACCAGTTGCTGCTTTGTAGTTTTTCTGTTTATCTAGTTGTCCAATGACCGTTCTTTTGCCTTATGCCGAACTAAATACCTTTGATGAGCTAAAACTTTAAAAAAGATGTATTGTAAGTACGTACATGTAGACTGTGTACTACAGGGACCGGGGTGATTGGACTTCGAACAGGGCCCATTCCTTCATAAAACTGGTACTCTGCTTTATCTGTGCTGATGATTGTCCAGGATGCTCCATCATTTATCATTTCTTTATTCGGCTCCTTCGGACACGGTGTTGCCTATAATAATTAAACAAAAAACATGTTTATTTCATCCCTGTTGAGTACTGGTTGGTTGGCATTTTCTACTATCTTTTTACAACTACTACTAAAGTACGTGGTTGACTTTTAGTCAAAAGAAAATCATTAAATAACAACCGTATGCATCACCTACCTACATTTTACCTAGACAGATACTAATAAGCATTATTATTTCTAATAGACAGCCTATAAAATGAATGGATAATGGAGTGGACTATAATACAAAAACCGATGATTCAAGCATTGAACTCATGCCAAACAAAATGAGTTGCGAATTACTACTTGTACACAGTATTATATTATATAGTTAAATTTCGTAAGGTAATTTAAAATGGATTCAGTTCAATTGCCTTGCGTGTCATGAAATTGAATTGAATCGCAATAAGTAAGGTAAGAAGAATAGTATGCTTGAGTCAATTTATTCCCTGCCCATCCTCAGCCAGATTACTCCTTACAAGATGACATAAAATCTTTTCTTCTATTCTAGAGGATAAGAGTGAGCTATAATGCTATAAAGAATAATAGACTGTTGAATCATCATCATCATCATCCCCTTAATGCCGGCCCTAATGGGCTTATAGTCTATTCGTGAAAGAAATATCTCATTGTTATTTCTATGTAAAGAGCAAGGTGAATGAGCCTCCTTCAATTTGGTAAAAAACAAACGCAAATTGTTATACACTTTCAAGAGTGAAAAACGAAGACCTTTTAAAAGTAATAAATTTTGCTCTTCGTGTGATTATCCTAAAAACCCTAATGCGTTAAACATGGTGGATTAGGTCTTAGGTATAGTCTTGTTGAAAGCTGATGGTATTTTTTTAGAAAAGATTCAACACACTGAATGGACGGACACAGTCTTGACGTATTATAAGATCTTTCGTTGTTAATTGTTTTAATAATAATAATACGAAATACGAAATATCCAAGCTAAAAGTATGACTTTTTTTGGTTATTTCTAATTTTTTACTGGATTTTCCTTAGATGAGCATTCACCTGTAGCATGCCAAGTCAAAAATAAATCGTACGTTTTATTTCTAAAACAATAAAAAGCCGAATTGTCTAGTTATTTGATTTGATATAAATTAAACACCTCGGCCTAGGCAATGATTTTAAATTCTTGTTAAATTTTAATAAATCCAAGCAGAAATGTTCGTTTTCATGAAAGCATATTGCAAATAACCTGGCAGTAAAGTCCATTATGTTACTGAAGTTGCTCCATAAACGCTTCTAACTATTTGTGATGAAGAATTTTCCCATGATATAACGAATATTTGTCTCATAATATTATTACTATCCCCAACTCCTGAAGACACTCAGCACTTTCGTCCATTTCATCTGGCATTCCTTGCCTTTGACCATCCTCCATGATTATTAAAGAAACGAAGGTGGTTCTGAATGTTATGGATTGTGATTATAGCATCAGTGAGAGTTAGTTAGTTTTATATCCTAAAATGTGTAAGGAGATAAGTAGCTCCGTAGCTAAACTACACTTAACAATCCACCAGCTAAAAGAAAAGAGCAATGTCCCAAAGACATGCATGACATGAGTTGGCCAAACTTCATTCTATCATTTCAAAAACTTCCATCATACTTTTGTACTACAAGTTATGAAACTTACGAAAGTTAGAATGATGGCATTTACCAGATAAATTACCTTTGTTGCGTGGAAATCCCTTGTTTTGAGAAATATGAAATTTTGAGCGATTCATAACGTTATGTTCATATACTGCTTTCCTGAGTTCCTAGCCCAATTCTAATGTACTATAGTCAAGTCAATCCCGCTGCGCTGCAGTAGATATTCGAATTTAAACTTGACTGCTGAATGTAAAAGTACTAATGACTGCGTAAGACCTTCGTCAATCTACTAGCTAGTGTTTAAAGTGGTTTTATAAGCTTCTTTCCGTCATATAACCAATTTAAGTTCAGTTTATAAAAGTCGTTCATGCGAAAGTTCCAATTAGCTATT
The DNA here is from genome assembly GCA_034698605.1 of Isotoma decorata. NCBI lineage: Eukaryota > Metazoa > Arthropoda > Collembola > Entomobryomorpha > Isotomidae > Isotoma > Isotoma decorata. Next base: position 26,955 of record JAQGBU010000139.1, read on the forward strand.
CACTTAAGCAATTGCGATATTCTCCTTGGTTCTACGACTAAAAATTAAGCCCCATGCACATTTTGTGTATTACTGAATTAATTATCAATTCAAAAGGTCGGTGGGTATGATTTTGATTGTCGGGCACGAGAAGTTCAAAGGTCACTTTATAAGAAGGTTGAAGTTATGTCATTTTCTAATGTATCATCTCTTTAGGAAAAACAAAATCGCTCGGTATTTATCTTGGGGTGGCAAGAAAAAGCTCAAGACAGCTTAATACCAACCAAAGCACCAATGCAATCGAGCCATGAGACTTGAGATGAGATGAGACTATGCATGAGACTATGCCAATTCTCAATTTGTACAAAAAGTTCATAAAAAACGTTTGAAAGCTTCTAAAATCATATTGTATTTTGTGAACACAATTATTCTATACTTTTTTGTTCCTACTAACAAAATGTTAATAGAGTGTCTGTTTTTTAGTTGAAATATTGGAGATAACGATATTTTTAATTACCTATTAAATTAAGACTAATTGTCAAATGACCATTCGTTAAGGCGTAACTGCATGTGGCTGTTAAAAAAGTCATATTGTTATCTTGTAAAGCTTCAATGTGAATCTTGTCTTGTGTAATAAATAGATATTTATACAGAAGAAAGATGATCAAGCGTATTTAGCTACTTATCTCACTTTACCCCAAGAATCTACAAATGAAAGAATGAGACAAATCTTGAGACAAAAAACTGTAGGAAATCTTATCATGTCTCAGGCATGGGTCTTCTCGGCAGTGGCAACGCTGATTTCTCAGTCAGAGATGGATTTTTCAACTGATCAAAAACTGTTCTGACTATCAATAAGAAAATGAATGAATATCTGAAAGTAGATAAAAAGTTTTGATTGAGTTTGAAATGAAACTTACACCTATAAAGAAATGTCTAATTGAAATTGAGAAATGTGAGAAATGTCAATTCCACTTATATTGTAGAATAAATGAAAATTCTCTTTCGTTCAACCACACAGACACAATTCACGAAATAGGATTCTAGACTCAGAAGAATAAACAAAAAAGGGCTGTCTAGGTTGTTTTACTTTAATACTTTGTAATTCTTTGTGCATTTCATAGAATAAAAGCTTAGCTGTAATGTAATTTTGCACCACTGCAAGAATAGTTAGCCTAGGGTCTCCTATTATCATCGATTGAAATTGAAAAGTTGTCTCCACACTAGACAAAACTAACCAATTTGTGATATTTCGTCACAAATATTTGATGAAACAGTGGGTTTTTTCATTCCAGTCAATTCAATCGAGCAGTTATATACTGAAAGGAGAAAAACGTTATGTTGATTGCGTGTACACGTTTCATAATTTAATGTCATGATTTCTGATTTATTTCATGAAAGAGCTGTGACTCCCTTGTCAGAAAAGAAAGGGACAACAAATCAAATCACTTTGTTATTCTGTGCTTCCTTGCTTGAACAACTGAACTTTGACTTGAGTACAGACTGTCCGATTCATGGTTGACAGGGGATATTGCTAAATATAAATCAGTAGTTGAGCTTATATAGCTTGACTTAAATTTGACTTCCCGAAATATCCTGGAAATTGACATAAGCAATTTGATCGCATCGCATAATAATAAGCTAATAAACCAAATCAGAAAGGAAATTGAGTGAAAAGCAGTCATTACCTTGTTTGATTTCAATTTCGATCGATCAGTACATTGCATGTGATAAACAAGAGTCATTCAATCAAGCAAGTTTCACTACTCGGAATAAACAGTAATTCCACAGAAGTTTAATATACCCCTTCCAAAGGCATAATTAAGTTACATATATTATTGTCATCCTCCGGTGTAGAACAAGCATTGGAAATTGTTGACAGTTGTACGAAGAAGGGTGATTTGATTGCAGAGAGGAAACCAAAAATGCCAAAATCTGTGATTTCCAATTCCACCTCAATCAGTTGGACAGAAGAGGGTTTCATTATTCAATGAGTGCTTTTCATGACTTAATAAATCTGGTAAAACTGGTAATTCGTTCGTGTGTCTACCTGCCTGACAACCTATAGGTATTGACGCATTCATGGGTTTTTTGTTGGTCGATAATAAAGGTAATGATGATAATCGTTTGTGGACTATATTATTACCACTGGATCATGTGTTTTGCATGTAATCTGGCTGACCGCACGCTTAAACAACATAAACCTCAGATTCATTAAGAATTTACTAAGCGGTCAGAAAAGCAAGGACCACAAGGCCCACATTATCCTTCACTATTACTACCACTACCCTACTACACTATTCTACCACTGGCCCACCACGCAGACATGCTATCCTAATTTTCTGGAAAAACGAAATACCATTTAACTTGCTCAAAAATAATATTATTAGAAGGAGTCGCGAAGCCTAAAAAGCTTCTAGACTTTAGTTTGGGTTTGATTTTTTAAGATAGTATGGCATATAGTGAATAATATTTCCCATAGTTATGTAAGCGGATGTAAAGAAATATTTCTATACCTGAAATTGGATAATCCTTTCTTGAGAAAGACAAAGATACATTCGCTCTGTGTCTTTCATGTAGAAAGCGCACTTGTGTAGTTGCGAGACAGGGTCATCAGCGTCTAGCAGGGCCATTTGTTTGTCAACCTAAAAAATGTAAAAGTAAAAAAATGCAATTACTTCTTTTTTATCCTTCATTCACAGTCCTAATACACGAGTTTGTAGGTTAAATCCCTTTTCAACACTTGTAATTAATCGTGAATGAGTATGAAGAAAGCAATTGATTAGTGTTTCTTTGTAAATTATGCCGTCGCATAGTTAAAAGGCATAAGAAAGGTATCATTCGTCTCGATCAGATGAGCATGATTGAATTTGATGTAAAATGTATATCATATATGTATATTTTGGACCTTTAAGCGTTCAACAACTTAAATTAGAAAAAACTGGAAGTATATAGTGTGACTAAAAAATCAGAGAAATAAAAGAACCTTACCTTTCTTATAATAAGACGAGGGAGTGCCATTCCACTTACACTGCAAACAAGTTTTACCGTGCTTCCATAATGAATGTAACCATCTCGGACGGCGAATTCTTCGGATTCTGACTCATTGTCGTCCACTTTAAAATCAAAAGCATTGCCAAATTTAATTTATGAGTAGTAATAAAGAAGACAGAACTTCTTTGTGTAGGTGTGTGGTAAAAGGGAAAGGTCAAAGGTAAAGCTCACGCTGCTAGAGAAATGACATATTATTATGAAATGACTTACATAAATGAATTGTGAAAGCTCCCCATTGAGTTGATGAAGCGTGGAAATTTCCATTCTCAACATGCAAATAGCGAGTGCTTACTGTCTGAGACCGGAGACGATTGAACAAGGCAACTTTTGTCCCACTTGCTATACACACTGCTTAGTAAAATAATAAAGTGTCAGCGAGAATTAGTGAATTATTCTTATCATCATCTTTTTACCCCAGACAATAATATTTTATTGTTTGGGGAAAGATTAACACATATTAAAACAGAGTCATACTTACAGTCGGCATTTTTTAGAGATTGCTTCTTTTTAGATGGCTTTGATATCACTTTTATTCGTTTACTATGAAATAGACCAATGTCCTGTCCATTTCCATAGAACATTTTGACAGAGAGCATAAAATGCTTCCGCTTGTCTGAATCCGATATGTACAGAGTCTTTGCGGCACAGTATGACTATCAAGTTGTATAATAATATTATCATTAATTAATCTATATTTTAATGGTATTGAAACAATTGGCTAATTAAAAATCTAGACTTTATGGTAATTTTGCTATACCTTTCCATTAAGGTCTAGCTGCTGCATATCTTGGTCAGAGTTCCCAATGCCAATGAAGGCACATAGTTGGGCTCCCTGTTCGCTTTCACCCTCCTTCAAGAGTTGATCCCGCTTTCGACGCCATCCATCCCCATATAAATATATGCACGGAGGGGGGCAAAAGAATCGCTTTTCATTTCCATAAGATTTCTGAGCCACTTTGGCATGTTGTACCACAAGAATCATATCCCCTCGATCACGGAGATATCGTTTCATAGCATCACGGGTCAGTCGTTGCTCTTTACCTCGATACAGTCCTCCGCTAAGAGTACCAATCATATTCATGTTTGAGTCCCTTTGAAGAGTAATTTTTTGGTTTAACATAAATAAGTTCCTTTCAAAAGTACAAACTTAAATAAATCATATTTAAAGTCTACAACTACATGGAACAAGGTGCACATCCACTTAAAGAATCTAATGGGGAAAACTTTGACACATTCGACAAGTTAAATTGAATAAAAGTTATATAAAAAAAATTGTTGAATAGTATGGAAATCCTTTAACAAACAAAAGGAATCGATCTAATTCTCAGTCAAACTACCAACACCTTGTCAAATATTTAACCATACTTTAGTCTCTATATCCAGCTCAATTTCCATACAAACTTGAATCTTTAAAGATAAGTATGCATGCAATATAAAGTACATACCTTTCCCCTCATTGCTTGCTTAAGAAGATGTATCAATTGTGCAAATAAAGATAAGTATCATCATACTGATGCTATTGTCAAATAAAGTCTAAAGCTACATAAAAAATATAAAACAAAAGAAAAAATAGTCACCTATTGCAATTGAAGTACCTGAATCGTTCAAATGGTACTGGAGGGGATGGTGTTGGCAAAGGTGATGGTGGAGTATGGACGGGATGTGGCAGAAGAGCTCCGTGATGAGGTAGCCCAAAATGAGTTGGCAAAGGTGCCCCTCCAGGACCTGTCATATGGGTCAAGTGATGATGTTGATGATGACCATGTCCATGAAGAAGGGCCGCTGCAGCTGCCGAAGCAGGATCACCCCCATTCATTTTTTCCGGAGGTGTTAAAGAGTTTGGGCCAAAACCTCCACTACTTTGTGGGTGATCTAAAAAAATAAGTTCATGAATCACCACTCAGCATTTCTTTTCAATCCTCTCACTTTCTGTTAAAATTCTCATTCCGTTTTTGTTGAAAGACTTGGAATGTGTTTTATATAATATGTATGAAGATGACCAAGGGAAAATATTTCATTCATTTTTCATTCATTAGATTAGACTCAGCTTTACAAGAGAATTAGAATTTAGAATACATCAACTTTCAGTAAATGGAAATGCGTGCGTATGATTTAAGTCTAAAACTTGAATCACTGTCCAGTACATAATTTAATCTTTATTCATTCAGGGGGTCCTTTGCATTTCAAGGAGTTAAATCTAATGCTTTTATGACAAATTTAAGCCCTATCATCCCTATCACCACCCAAGTATATATTTTACTCATTCACATTTATTCCTCTTTATTTTAGCCTCAACGTATAAATATATGGCTAAATACTTGTAACTGTTTTTTCTTTAAAAAAGGATTGCATTGCGTGTGATACTCGGGAGTCCAACTATAAACTGTTTAATAATAAATTGCCCTGATACAATTAAAAAACGTAATCTTGCTCAGTTCTTTCCTTCAAGATTACAGTTTCGATGATACTATGAGCTTTCGATAATTCCAATTTTAACCACACAACATTCTTTATTATTTCTTTATTTAAAAACTTTTACCAAGCAACATTTGAGGATTTGAAAAACCAGCATTCTCAATAACAATTGAGATAAGGAGCTACCACAAAGCATAATCCTCCTTTTGGAGAAACATAATATCCAAAGTCTTGGATAAGAATGATCCATGATCAATAGTCATTCAAATCTCTCTTATTGCCCTATTCTTCCTTTGAAACTCTTGCAAATCGGGACCATTGACAACCATAAGACTTCAGCATGAGGCAGTCGATGCAAAACAAATGTTATAAAAATGATTCGCATCGATACACGAATCTATAGATTATACTAGACAATAAAATCAGACAGAAGATACTGACTACTATACATGTCATCACTCTGATGATGACTATGACGGTAAGCTAGTGTTGGTCTTGTCTGCTTCATATTTCTCCTTTAGATGTGTACAGCAGGAAGGCAATACTAGACCAAGCAAGCCAGGGTAGTTTAGAAGGAAGGAAGGGAAAAAGTTGAATTCGGGTCGTCGGGAAAATAGAGAGAGGAAAGCGGTGAAAACACCTGTGATTTCCCACGAACAACCCGAAAATTCATCACAATCCGAATCCCATCTCTTTTTCTTTCTACTACAACTACCACTACAATCATCACCACTACCATCATCATCATCACTACACATGTTTTGCCTACACTGTGAAACTCCGATTGCCCCCACTACTACTATCACTCCTAATGTTACATACTTCTTCGCCTCATCCAAAACATTATCAACTTGGCCCTTCTTTACCTTGTACATCTATAAACACCATTCCTACTCTAAATGACTACTACCTACCACCACTTTCTCTAGTTAAAAGTAAAGGGCCAAAATAGAATTCTATTCGGTAGAGATACTCAACTACAGAGAATATTACAAAGAAAGATCCTATAATCATTCGACACAAATATAGTAATAATGTACTTGCTGGTTTTGAATCGCACTCCCTATTCAAGAGTAAGTGTTAAGACACAATAGGGAAGGTATGTATCCAAAGGGCTCTATGTACCATGGATATTTGGAGAATAGTAAGTCTCCCATTGTATAATGTTCTAACTAGTAATACCTAGAACCTAGGAGTCATCCAGCCGTTCATTCATACGTCTCTTTATTCTTTACTTTTTACTCTGTACAAGTCTCCACACTTCTCCCCGCACTACATCAACCTAGAGTAGTGGAAAACTATATTTTACTTTACGCAAGTTGTTACATATTATATGTTGAAAGATAGAAAGTAGTAGGCTCTTCTTTTGCAATAAATCCATTCGACAAAGAAGGGTACACAGGGACATCCCCTTCCTTTAAAAGTGTTTAAAACTACCCGACTCGACCTTTTTATCATTTTTAGCCTGTTTGAGTTTACTTTACTTTCAGAAAGAGATTTCTTCTTGTTTGGTAGGGTTAGATTTCAAAAATGAAAGGAAGTTCATGTTTGTCGGAATTTTATTGGTGATTGTTAGGGAGATTTTGATGGTAATCAGAGAATTAGTTGAACTCTTTGGAGTATTAAATCAACAAAGAAATGGTTAAACTTTTTCACAGTTTCTAAAGTTTTATGAACATTTTTATAGGAAATTCTATACGAAACTTTATATACTATGAATGCTGATGCGTTACGCATACCTCTTGGGTATTTAAATTGAAGTATCTGAAAATTCTTAGCTTATAAATTTATTTATTTATTGGACGTTCTAAATTCTCATTCTACAGGAAAGGTTAAATTAAAATGAGCCACCTCGAGTCAGCAAAATAATGCTTTACATGATGCTTAAACTAATTGCGAAAGTGCTAGCAGTTTTTTTTCTTGCTGTTGAATATTCGTGATAGCCTGATAATAAGTAATAATAAAAATAAAAATAACAAGCTGAACTGAATATGAGAATATTACAATTGGAGAATCAAGTTCTAGACAACAACAGACTGAAAAACTACTTGGTTCAGTTTTATTACCATTCTTGTAACTTATTGTAACCTATGACTGTATCATAGGTTCTTTGCAATCACAATCCATTTTTTACTCTACTTATTTAGTATTCTATTCAAACGTAGCCAAAGAATTCTTTCTGCATTTATACAGGATGAAAGTAACCTGACTCTTTGTGCTTTAACAGATAACGCTAACTTTTTATCCGAACAATTGCCAATTAAAATTGAAGCCATTCCTTTACAGTACATATTTCTGATATTAAAATGTTTTCAAATCTAGTTTCGTTATTTGAAGAAAGTAAGATGCATACCAAATGCTGGTTTTATATTTGTGCTTTGCACGAGTCTTATCCTCGTATGTATCCTAGCATGAAGTTTTATCCTTGATTGATACTATTATCTTTGATAAACTAAGACATTCCGTAATTCCTGCAACATTGCGAAATGCTAAGAAAACATTTTGAAGCAGGACAAGGATAAATAACAATTTGTGAAATATGAGATTTGCTTTTCGAAAATTGAACAGTTTGACTAGCTACTAAAATGTTAAAATTATTTATCACAGAAGGAAGAATTGTAATTAAAGGATTTTAGGAATTGCTGGGAAATTGATTCTTGTATTTCAAACCTTCTGAAAATTTACCAGATTTGATTAAAATTTTGTCTAATCTTACTCAATAACATTTTTTATGCTAACATTACTAATGTTGAATAAAAAGGTTTTAAACATTAATGTGCAAAGCACCCCTTCAGTCGAGTAGGATATGATAGGGGATTGGAGAGATTAATGCATATTTGTATTCCTTTTAAGTATCTCCAGTTGTGCTCAAGTGGTTGAAAAGCACACCCTATGTATTGAGCAAACACTCTTTGTTTTCAGTATAGTAGGCAAGTGTGGATTATTGAGAGAAAAATAATATTAATCAGTCCTATCTGTGAAACAATATGAAATACGTAAAATCAAAATAATTGCAACGCATTATTCCTTTTTTCTATTACAGATTTAAGAAAAGTTATCAAAAACATTCATGAGCATGCTAAATTATTCCAAACTTCTATTACAAAAAGACTACAAGTACTTGAAAATCTCTAAAATGAACCAAACAAAAAATCAAAAAGCAAAAGAAAGAAATAACATTTTCACCCTTGGACAGAACCAGTGTAACTGTTAAATTTACTTGGTGGAAATCTTGAGTAGGATCGGATGGTGTGGCGCACATGTTGCTTTAGAAATAGAAATCCCACGCCTGAAGTTAGTAAGACATTTCATCATTTGCATTTCTGAACCACTGTCATATAAATACATGAAATTCTGATTGAGTAAACTTGGACTTTACATAGTTGGTTACATAGTTTCTTCCTTGGCACTTTACAATAACTTATATATAACTTAGGAATCTCGACTCTACTCTTATTGATTGTTACACCAAATTATTATACGGACTTTAGTTGATTTGCAATGCAAATGCAAGGCGGTCTGCAAATTACTTATCTGGCTGTACAAGACTCCGTCCGTGCAGAACTTGTAGAATAATCATCATTGGCACTTGAGCTATCATCATCAATAATAATATTGTTAACTCAAGCAAATCAACAAGTTCTGTTAACATTTACTTTTGCCTTTATATCCAATTGCAACTGCTATCGTGAGAAATTTTCCCGTCTCTCTTTGCTCCAGTTTGTTTTCATCTTTACCATCAAAGTCACTCATTAACTTTGTTATTTGTTTTTCTACCTAATTTAATGCATGATAGTAACTCAGAAAATCAGAAAATGGAGGGCTGAGTTTATTTAAACAATAAGTAATTAGAATCTACCGACAAGTTTTAATTTCTGAAGTTGATAAAAGATGCAAAAATATTTACTCCGTCTGTAAAACTTACAATATGAGAATCAAAATATTAGAAAGAAATTCAACAAAATTTTAATATTTACGAACAAATACCACATTGATTCATCTATCAATTTCTCACTTTCTTTAAAATATTAAAATGTTTCATAATGATCACTACTGTTAAAACTGACGTTGTATTAGAGCCCTTCGAATTGCTGACAAATAATTTATCGCTTCAACTTCACCAAATAGATCCATTATTAACTTAGTTGTGAAAAAACCAAGGACAACTTGTCCTTTTTTAGTAGAAGGTTAAATTATTTAACACTAAAAAGAATGACTCTATTAATTATGAAAAAAACTTTTTTGATAAAATACATGTAAAACAGTATTTAAAGTTGATAGTGATATTATGCTAATTCCAAAGTTGGGTGATTAACCAATGAGAAATGATACTTTGAAGGGCAAACGCTATTCCTAAACACAAATTACAAAGCAGACACAAGGATTCAACTTCTAAATAAATAGGAAATTCATTTATAATGGGGTCAATTCTTGTGAAAAAAATGCAAATGGAAACAGTTTTTGTTATCAATTCCATAAAACTATATCAATAAACTAATCCAACATAAACTACCATTGATGTGTATTTTTTTTGCTTCCATTAATATTTAAGATTAGTTTTTTGGATCATTATTTACTTACCTACCTTGAACGAACCTTTCGTAAAGTTAATAATTGGTCTCATTTTTTTCTAAATATACTTCAGTATAAACACAGGTTTTATTAACTTTTGAATGATTATGTCGAAACACTTGAAAGAAATCTACATAAAATAAAAAACATTAAGCGAGTAAGCCGTTAAAGGAAAACAGCGTTCTAAAAAATCAGGAACTTACTTGACGTTTTTATTTATTTATTTTATCTATTGTAGTATTGAATGTTAAAACGGAAGCTTCAAATGACTGGCATGCATAACAAAATAGTAATAAAAAATTGACAATGTAGTCGAAAAATAAATACCGAAAGAAACAAAGTTATCAAAGAATAATTTTAATTTATATTATATTTTAAGCTAATTTATACGATACTGCATCTATACATTTTGGTGGTTTAGATATTTTTTCATTTGAAATTATTTTCAATCAGTTTATTTGGCGTTTCTTATTAAATTAACTGATTTTAAACGTGCAGTTTTTTTCTTCTTTATGTTTCCATAATCTGCCTGCAGTTTGACATATATTAAACTTTAAGTTGTTGCAGTTGTCTTTTCACCTCAAAAAAGCTTGCAGTTGATAAAGCAGCCAACACTAAAAAATACCTCATATTATTATTATTGTCAAAAACTATAGAGTAGAATAAACACATTTATACCGTACGACTTTCGATAAGCCGTAATATAAGTAATTAAAAAGTAATTTCATTTTTATAACCACTATCTTCATGTTTTAAATTACATGTTCGCCTCATCTCAATAAGTATCATCAATCATCTAAGAATAGCTACCAGTCTTAACACAATAGCCCGTGCTTTCTTCACTAATTACAAACTGGCAGTGTAACTTCTATAAACGACATAATTTCGCAAGATTTTTATGCAAAACTTATCAAAAGAGGTAAGTAAATTATATATACCACGGCAAAATGAGAAATAATAACAGGCTCGAGTTAAGTATTCACTAGAATTAAAACAGACATATATGAAGTAATAACAAGTAAGTTGAGTAATTTTGTATCAAGTAAAAAAATGCGATATCCTGTCTTATGATTTCAGCTATTTTCTAATAAAAAATAATTATATCATCAAAAGCAACCCTGGTGCATAGGAAATCAAACTAGTTCATCAAAACAACACAAGGCAATTAATGCAATAATAATAATAGCAGTCACAATAAGTTATTTAATTAGTTAGGTATTTTTAAGTCGTAACTTGACTCTTTCGATTGTATTTGCAGATAAAACTTGAATACACGTTGCAGCCTAATAAAGGTTGATACCGTGTTCGTACACCACATAATCACACATACTCCTTTTAGACAATGTTGAAAGAGCATTATAAAAATAATAGCAAAACTTGTTCTGTGATAATAACCACTATTTCATTTCAAGTCAGCTTTAGAGAATTTATATTCATATTTTATTTTTATATTTTTCAAATGATTACATGGAAACAAACATTATATCAAGGTAAATAAAATAAAAAAATGTCAATTTAAGATCTGCCAAAGGACGTGAATTTAAATTGATGATAAAAATGTGTGAAGAAATGTTATTTTAATTTTTCAACTTGTTACAACTAAAAACTTGTATTCAATACGGTACAAATACTAAAATGCTATCGACTGCATTGAAAATTATTTGTAAAGTGCAACCCAAGCCAACTAATTAATGGTGAGAGAATAAAAATGCAAATGAGTTAAATTTTTCTGTCAGGTAGGTCGTACGCTTAAAATTATATCAAGTCAAGTCTCATTTTAATTTTGCATATCATTTTTTTAGATTCCTCTCAAGATAAAGATTTTTTTTAGTATTGTGCTCTTTTTCTTTGTTTTAAATCCTTATTCTAATTATTTAATTATAAGTTGCAATATTGCACTCATTTTTTTAGCAATCGAATATATTTCTATGATTGTTACAAACAACTTTAAGCATGTGACACTTTTTCTCTAAATACTAGAAATCCATGTTTTCACAAAAAATAGGTCAATTTTGATACTTGGATGAGCTTTTTTTCAAAGGTAAATTTTACAATTAGAATTCATCACGTGGACTTGAATACTTAGAAAAGTAAATAAAATTGAGGATGATTCTTCGATTTTGTTTTCTTTATTTTATTTACTCTTATCATTTTAAGACAAGTCAGTCGAGGCCATTCAATTTGAACTAAGAGTAAACTCAAACTGTGTTTTTTCAGAATGTTTTCTATCACCCAAGAAAAACAAGCCATAATGTCAGAAAGAACGATGCATTGCAATACGATAGTATTAGTGTATGAAGTTGAGAAGAGAAAGAGACCTTTGCTTTCACTTCACGTGGAAAAGCATAAAGTCCCAGTAGTCTTTGGTTATAATAAAAAAAGAAGTATTTTTTCGGTATGGATGAGAAGTGTCAGCTGGCATGTTCCCATGTGAGGAAAAAATTTCTTTACGAATCCATGTCATATAATGTGTACCTTGGTTTGGCTTGTCTCTTTTACTACTCCTGTATTACTACTTGACTATTATCTTTTATATTGCATTTTTATATAGTAACTAAGTTAGGATGGGGAAGAAAGATGCTGATATTTTCATAGAAATAAAAACCATGGGCCTAAAAGTCTCCTTGAATGTCTTTTAACAACGCACACATATTATTTTCTAGCTCTTCAAGTCAGGGCTTATCATTGCAGCCACTTTGATTTATGTTTTAAATTTTGAATTAATGATTAAGATATGAAAAAATAATGAAATTGAAACTAAAAGTAGACTTTAAATCAAGTTTAATAAAACTAGATGGTTTTTATTTCATATGGAAAAAAATGCATGCAACTGAACGAGTGTAAGATGCCACTTATAATTAATTTTTTATTCTTAGGAGCATGATGTCAAAACCTTGTGGTATGGAAGAAATGTATGGAAATAACTCTTGACGAAATAAAGCATTAAATGTAATAAATGCAAAATAAAACTCAAGCATGTTAGATTTAGATATTATATGGTTTTTGAATATATTTTACCTGCACTGTTGGGTTTGAGATAGGGCGGAAGTGAATACTGATGAGGAGGATAATGTGGAGAAAAGGGACTAGCGAAATGTGAAAGATTTCTTTGAGATGCAACCGCAGCAAACCTCGGACTGCTAGGTAAATTGATATCTAATAAAGATCTAGAAGTTGATGGAGATTCCTCACCCTCAATTGACGATCGTCTTGAATGAACCCTATCAGGTATTTTTGTGCTATTGTTTATATTTGCACAATTGTTATTGTTGCAACTTGATGCTGAGGACAAAGGTGAAGCGGAACTGCAAGTACTGTCTCGACTCACAATAACAGTAGGAGGAGTTGTTGAGCCTGGAGATGGAGAATCTGAAATAGATGCTACGCTGGTACTATCGGTATTCGCTGTTGCAGCGGTTAAAGCTGCTGCAGCGTTGCTAAAACTTGAGAAAACTGCGGCTGCAGCGGCAGCAGAGAAAGCTCCGTTTTGATGACCGAATGGATTTGAATTGTTATAATAAGAACAAGAAGAAGGGAGAAACCCGTTTCCAGATGGTGGTGAAGACTGATTCGGATTTGATGGGGGTGCAGGACTAACGAAGGTATTGATTGGAGAACCAAAATTGTAGTTATTGTAATACTGATGTGGATGAGCACTGTATGGATGTCTGGCATGATGATGATGGTAGTACGGGTGATATTGTGTCAAAGAGGGGTAAGGAGGATGATGATGGTGACCATGTGCCGTTGCAGTATTTGGGGATGAAGATAAGGACATATAGTTCATAGTGTTTAAGCCCCTCTAACAGCATCACAATAGAAACAAAAACCCCACCCACCCGAACAGGTCAACAGGTTGGAACTAACACCTTTTGTCTAAGATTTCAATCCTCTACTTTTTATAGGGGTAAGGAGAGACTTGATACGGAGATAAGGATTCAGGGCAAACAATATGGAACACAATACACAACTTACTAAAAGATAACCATCACCACCGAGAGTTAGGAAGACAACTAAATCATACAGTTATAATTACAAGTACTAATCACTTGGTGTAGTTTTGAAGCACTGATATCCTACTAGTATAATGTCATGATCTTTGCAATTCCTTCACTTGTCTCTTTTCAAATGAATGAAGTCGGGTGAACTATATTCTAATCTTGTGTAAGAAAAAGATAGCACAGTGCCAAAATTTGCTGAATGTATGTCTTGTGGGATCAAAGAATGAATTTGTATTTAATTGATGAAAAATAATAGTGTATGCAACTCAATACCTTAAATATCTTTGCATTTATCGTGATACTTTTGTCTCTGCTTATTGCATAAACGAATGAGACCTAATTTCCATTTATATTCTACCTCTGAGCTTGTTCATTATGATTATAATATAATAAGATTGTGTGCATCGTATCATATCACAACTAAGGAGCTATGAGTCAATGCATTCTTGTACTATCTCAGTTCAATACGAGGAAGATATTTTACTGTGAAGAGATGAATGAAGAATAAGGAAAAGTTGACAAAATTTTGTTTTGTATTCTTTTCTGATCTCAAATATCAATCTGAGCCATCTGGGTCTACTGTACACGTCTGATTACAATTTAGTAGACGACACGTTGTTTTTCATAAGTTATTAGCAATGTTAATATATAACTTATTTTTGCATTCGTTATTATAACATTATTATAACATTATTTAAATTATTATATTGATAATCTCCACAAGATTCATGATGCAAATATATGATTTTACTGTTCACTTTTTTGACTGACCTTCACAAGGAAAAGGGCAAAGGAATTTTTTAAGCTTTTGAGTCTGAATTATCAACGAATGGTTCAATAATGTTTCAAGACATTGTAAAGTCTCAACTATTGCACTTATTAAAACAAGAGCAAAAACGGAAGAATTAAAGTATTAGATTGATGATATGGGTACTCACTAAATTGATGTTGTGGTTGTAGGGAATGAATGGTAGTAACGGTATTATTCGGTGTTCACAGAGCGACACTTCATGTCATACTGTTGCTTTTTGTTGCCCGGTTTCGCTTGTTAAAGTCCCGGGACTTGGTCGATTCCTGGGATCTTGCCGGATTATCATGCAAATGTTACAAACGAATAATATAAAGTGGCCTATGTGATATTGAGTATGCGGTTGTCTAAAATTCATGAATGTTTTTCCTATGCGTCCGAAGAGTGTAGCAGGTGAATCAACACTGAACAATGGAATGAAACTTTCGGAAGTTGTCTATTAAAGAGACTCCCGTCATTTCATTTCATCCACTCCTACCAGGGAACCAGAGCAGAGCAGAGTACATCCGATTTCAGATTTCAAATTAAATATCATAGACCCGCAGCATATATTCATATGTTATCTGCTTCCAATTATACATGCAGCTCTGCTTTCAAACAAATCTGAGATTCAACCCAACTGATTTTTGTTATAAAATGTTTCTGATAAATAAATTTTTTAGTGAAAATTCATTTTCTAAAATAGAAGTAAATTTGCAAAAAAATATGCAAATCGAACAAAGAGGCTTGATTTGTACAATAAATTATTTTCTCATGGATTCTTTGATAATGAAATCTTT
Organism: Isotoma decorata; assembly: GCA_034698605.1. Lineage (NCBI taxonomy): Eukaryota > Metazoa > Arthropoda > Collembola > Entomobryomorpha > Isotomidae > Isotoma > Isotoma decorata. The sequence goes on from JAQGBU010000139.1 coordinate 42,563, forward strand.
ACCTAAGTCTTTAGGTTCGAGAAATGAAAGAAACAACTGCACATGACAATCAGAACGGGGAGGAAACCGTGGGAATGTCTTAACTGAACTAATAATATCGGACTCTCCCGAATCCATAGAATCGGTTCAATATAACTTCTAGTAGTAAAAATATACTGACATACAACTACGAGGACAGGTTATATGCATATGCGCGAATTCAATAAACTGATTTTAAGCCTTATAGTGTAGATTAAAATAATACCAAGGCTCAAACAATCCATTTCAAACACCTTTATTCGTTTAAACATCATGATATTATAGGAATTTAATTAGGATTATTTGCTCGAAATACTTAGTCATTGTTGTAATTTCTGAAAAGCATAATCCTATGTATTGTGTAGACACTGAATATGGACTTTTAATAAGAATAGGTATATAGCATAAATGAGGGAGGCAGGTCTTTGGATGGAGTCAAAGTCAAGATTGGTGAGTTGAACTTTCTAACTCCGACGATGTTGACTTAAGGATATCCTTCTAGTCTACTATTGTGTGCCTAAAGTATGATACTATCGTTAGTATTACATGCAATAGTCTCAAAAGTTGTTTTATTTGATTAGACACGCATGCCATCCTTTTTGCTAGAAGACTCTTTGAATTGATTAGATTTAATGCGTATTGAATTTCCAACAATCTCAACCTATGCAGTACAACATGCAGAGTTTACCCCTACCTGAAAAGTATGTTTTTTGTATTACAATAAATAATATTATACCTGGTCAAAACAAAATTCGTTCGTGATCAACCTGCAGAACCTTCAAGTATATCACTTTAGTTAAATAATTCCGACAGGGGGTTGTTTGATCGTGTTTAAAGATAAAAGTGATATGCTCATTGAGCGTGTCATTAGTGAGTTGATAAAATTTCATGGTTAAAAATTTTTTCACTTTTTTTAGTACTTTCTCAACTGTGAAGGTACGAATTTGTCAATCACTAATAGGTCTTTGTTTAGAGATACAAACGCAAGATATTCACCCTCGTTGCTCTTTTTTAATGTTATTGTAGATGTTCATTAGTTGACTATTTCCAGAGCAATTCTTTGCATTGCATTAAGCTTGTTTTGATTTGATTTCGGATTGGGGGTAAGTTTCGGGCTAGAAATTGTATAAATAAAACGAAATAGAATGAAATGAAGGGGGTAAGAATTAAAACATAGATTAGATCAGGATAGTACATCCTATCTAGTAGATAGATAAACTACTTTCTATTTACTTCATATTCGAGAATCCATTATTGCTTCATTGTAAAATGTGTCTTTGTTTGTCCAACTGGGATTTTCAATTAGGATCTAAATCCATATACAATTTTTATCAAAGGGGTATCAATAATACCTTCAAAATCCTTTCCTTAGTACAATACGGGCTTAAGTTATTCCATTTTAATCCTTGTGCTCTATATATATCGTGTGCACAAGTGAATAATACCTCGAATCGAAGCATTCATCCAAAGGCAGAATTTCAATTTAAACTAATAAAAGATGTGATTATAAAGTATTGCAACTGTTGAGGCAAAAAACTTAAATTCAAAGGATTTTGACAAGTTGTATATAGTCTCAGAATGACCGCAAAATATACATCCATATACAGCCCATCATCAAACATCAAACTATAATAATAATGTAAGGTAGCAAAAAATCCAACTTCACAAGTTACAATACAAGACACACTACTACTACATTAAGACTAACAACTTTTCCTGTCAGACTGATGGCACCTAAAACCTTTGAAAACTGCTTTAAAATAATCTGGCAATTGTTTGCATAAAAATAGGGGTCTGTTCCTTATAAAATGATATGATAGGGAATGACTCATTCACATGATTTTATTACCAATACAATAACTTAACAAATTACACTCTGTTCATGTAGTAAGAATCATCCCTAATTTTAACGCACAAATCAATAGCTACACTTCCTTTTGTCATCACAAAAAATATTCAATTTGAGTTACGACACGAGGTTACGACTAAGCTGAACTTTCTAAATTACCTACAAAAACTTTAATTTGATATGATAAGGTTGTGAACTTCAACAATAACCAAAAAAACATATACACATGCTTGATTTTTATTTAAATATTTGTCAGCCCTCATTGACCCTGATGATAATCCCCAGCGAGCAATTTAAATAAAGAAGGAAGCAGGTGCATAATATATACATGGGTGCAATTAACCAGACATGAATTTATCATAAAAAGTCCATGCAACTTGCAAGTTATCTACCATACAATTTGTTCCATAATTGAGGATAAACGGGATCGAATCTTTTCCCTTTATTGATATATTGACTCCCAAGATCAGGCATTTGACAGAGTCAAGTTGATACGGAGGGATTTCAAGATATTTCAAGAGTATTTAACAAAATAAAGTTCATAGTTCAAGAAGGTTAGAGAATTTGGAAACTCAACAAGACCTGATTCGATTGGTGGTGGTGATTCCTCAGTATAATGAAAGTCAGAGAAGAGAAAGAAAAAAATAAGAGAGATAGGATGAGAATATTAGTGACAGAGAGAGGGAGGAAAGTGAATGTGTTTGCAATGCTCTTAATTATCAGCCACACCTGGACATCACGGGTATTTTCCCACATTTCTATCTCTAACAGTCCCCGTCGTCACCCCCACCTACAACATATAACCAAGTAGGACCAGAACTCTACTTGCTCTAACGAATTGGACTACACACTGATATTTATTTCATCCACTCTTCTGCACCCATTAATGCCAGGATTCCCCTATGGACCGCTCAGTAGTTTACTCTAAGCTCATATTGTAGTAGAGAACTTAATACAGTTGCACAAGCAGAAGAAATATCTCTTTTTTAAATTTTTGCTCAGAATCGAATGTGAAAGTAAAAATTCTTTACGAAATCCTAGCTAGAGTTTCATTTTGGTCTTAAACTTTGTAAAATTTTTGAAGTTAACATTTCAGTTTTAAAGAAATTGAGTACGGAGAGGTTTGATCGATATGGAAAAATGCGTTAATTGTAAAACTTGAGAAATGTAAAACTTGAGAATTGAGAAACAAATAAAATAAATTGCAGGAAGACGGATTCAAATATTGGTCTGTTAGTAGTAGCAGTTTAATTGTTTTCACTGTAATTACTACTTAACTACAGTACATTGAGTCCCGTTGGACTGACCAGAGGAAATCATTATGGCTTTTAGAACTTATTGTAAGTGTGTACATCCACACGAATTTGCTTTTAATGATTTTTTGATCACCGTTTTTGTTCACGGAACAATAAAATATACGCATTTACCAACAAGCCTACAATCATATTATTATCATCATTCAACAGGAACTTGAAATTAGAGGAGGGACGAAAGCATCTCACGTAATCAAAGTATAGTATTCTGATTGTTTTAGATGACCCTGTTTATAATACGTCCTTTAAAGAGTAAAGTATATGCATTGACTTCCCATGAGTTTCTCACATGCTTCCTTCCGATTCGTAACGGAAAGGTCAGTTGTATTTTAAAACAATAACATTATTAACTGTTCTATTGATCCTTCGAAATAAGATAACTTACAATTATTACACAGAATTCAGGTGGACTTGGGTGATGTAATTGATACTGATGCATAGTAGGATTTCCTGGGTCAAAATGAGACGTCGAAAAAACGGGTTGAAAAATATTTGGTAATTTCAGAATGTATAAGAAATTATGCTTAAAATGAATTTCCGCTAGTTTTACTCTTAAAATTGAAGTAATTATTAAAGACCACTTAACAATGGGTCACAGTTTTAAGTTCAACTCACCGTTGCGTTGGATTTTTGTTTTATGGATGAATTTAAAATAAAAATGTTCAATATTCCTTATCAACGCACAACTTCAATAAACTATCTTTACAAATGGATTTGAAAACGATGACATTTCTTTCAAGGTTTATCACCTAAGTTTTGATAGAATGAGAAACTACTAAAGATATTCTTACAAGCTTTTCATAATGCCTTTCTTGAGTTAAAAGATAGTTCGTAGCCACAATAGCCATACAGGTCATATAGCTCAATCAACACGATAATATTGGTCTTATAGAGGATACCCTGTCGCCATTAATCTGTCTAAACTGGACAACATGAAAGTTTCGGAGGGTAGCAAACTGTCAGGGTACTAGGAGATTTATGGTCATTACTTTCAAACTACTGCAACTTCATTGGGAGAAAAATGTACCTAAATGACATGAATGATGTTACTAAAAAGTAGTTGTTTTCAACACATCTTAAGCCAGTACGATAAGAATTGCTTCACAAAAGTCGTATTTATGAATACATGTTAGAAAAATAGGTTTTGCTACGGACTGTCAAGATGCATGAATACAATGCATATCAACAGCTTTGGAAGAATAAGCATAAAATTAGCAAATGTTTCTCAACTCACCAAGATTAAGAAGTGTACCGATGGGCTGCAAAGTATGATGCTTAAAGGATTGATGATGGCGTCGATCATGAGGATCTATTCGAGCAGGGGATGATAAATCGACAGGATTGTTTGGCACAAGTCCTCCACCTGGTCCTTGAACCATTCCCCCTTGGACTGAAACTGGGACAGCCACTGGAGCACCATTACCCGGTTGACCATAGTCCACGTGTCCATTTAGGTTTACAACATTTTCCTGTTTTAGGTTGAAATTGACAGGCTGACCTTGTTGACTTTGTTGTTGATCGCCACAGTTATTATTGTGTTGTGAACTAGGACTCACCTCTTGCTGATTTTGTTGCTGTTGTTGATCTGATCCCACACACATGTCATTCTGGAATGATACCCATGGAGAAAATTTATAAATAAGTAAATGTTTTAACATGCTCAATAAACATGATTCCAAGTGAATGGAAAACTCCTTTCTGCTTGCTCACTAATTTCAAAGTGTTTTATTGCATTCTCTCGTGCAATTCCTCTATAAATAACACGCACCCAATGCCAAAGGTGTCATATTTAACTGTTCATCCTTAATAAAAGACATAATTGAGAACCCATATTTCCTGTCAGCTAGACGTTACATTAAGATTCAAATCCATATGGAATTTTAAATGCAAAAACTCGGCCTACATACATATTTATAGGTACAATAATAACAATATTCATTGAAGGCAAGGTGATACAGGGCTTTCTGTATGAGCTTTGTTCCTTACACCGAAGTTTTTTTTTTATTTCGGTCATGGTTTTTTATTACATTAGATGATACTCTTGCTTAAATGAATTAGGTTTTTCTTTATTCTGGGACTCATATGCATATGGTTTAAAACTGGATAAACATAGAGTATATTAATTAAAGGGATATGAAGCAAATTGTACACTAGGGACATTTCGTTTATAATCTTTATAATCCGACCAAGCAGTGATGATGGGTATATTGCTAGAAAAAAAGACCCTTATTGATGGTTGTAGTCTGTAGTTGTAGATATTTGAGAAAGGACAAGGTCGATTATTCTGCTTTTACTGAATAAAGGGGGGGAATCAAACCTTTGTGTTTTAGATAATGCCACTTGCATCGAAAATGATGCCACACTTCCTTATTCATCCTACGTTTAGGAATATCGGTCTTGTTTATCATAACTCATTTTAAAATAACATATGTTACTTTCATTCATCTACTGCTGGAGAGTATATTACTTCTTACTTTTAATTCATTGCTCTACCCCTACGGCTCATTTATCAATTTTTTTATCGTTTGTTGTACTCCTTTCACCCTCAGTTTACGTATGGTGCAGTTCTTGTATTACAAATGGATAAGAATCGTTGCTTAAAATTAACCTAGTTTTTCCTAAATTCTAACATTTTCCTGTCTTGTAGTTCTTTATGACTGTTATGAGCATCGTTTAGTAAGGAATTGTTCTTAATTATTGAATGCCCATGTTAAAGCTTTATTGTTTGAATTGATAATTCTTGTAATATGTGTGATAATATTATTACATACCTGTTGGAGGTAGTATTGACTGACAGAGGTTGGAGTTGTAGGGGAATCAGTAACAGAATTACTGAAAGGAGTTAACTGATGATGATCATGTAAAGGAGTAGCATCCCAGCAATCTGCAGGTGTTGCTGTATTAGGCGCAGTCGGCTCACTTCCTTCGTAGTTACCAGTTAGGCCCAAATGATACTGCCCCTTAAAATTGAAAAATAGAGTTGTAAAATAGAAGAATTTTTATCATTATTATTAATTCATGACACTGTTACTTAGATTTATACCCTATTTCACACAGCAAGTAAATTACCATCATCATGAAAGATTTTTTTTAAAGCTTTGCTCAAAAACACTGAGACAGAAAATGCCGTCATTGTTATAATATGAAGATGATGACCGTTCAAGTCATCAGAACGTTGTCAAAATGTGTGGCCAGAAGAAAAAGGTCGATTTCCAGCGAATATCTATTATATGCACAAACAGTATTTTTTGTACATTTTCTCATGCCAGAAGCAAACCGCAAAGAGTTGTGTCAAAAAGACCAAGAATGATCGTGATGATTAGGTTAGGTTATCAACTGACTTGCTTGCATTTTGTAAAGGCGAAGAACTCGCAAGATCATAATCCTCTTTTGATTTTTTTGTGCAACATGATGATGATGACACAACAATCCATTAGTATTTTGGTCTTACTGCTACATTACACGTACTTTTATATATATGAAGGGTGCTTTTGAATACGTAAGTATAAAGGTACTACTGGCCCTCCGAAGAAGTTTTACTGAATTTAACACAACTTTATCTGGCTGTTGGTACAAAAAAAGTATTTTCTATAGATAGGCCCACGAAGTTTACGTTTACAAATGAATGAATCGTCATCATCATTATCATTGCTTTGGTCGAACTTCGATAGCCCTCTTGTACACTTAAGTAGTGAGAGAGAGAGATACTGCATAATAATGTGAGAAGAATGAATTTAAATGAAAAAGCGTAAGCATCACAAGTTGATAATGGTAGTCATGAAAGTGAACAGTAGCTGGTGAATATGCTGATCCTCAGTTGTGTGGCCAAGATACCACCATGATGCAGTTAGAATTGAAATTGATATGGATTAATGGACCTTCGTGGGAACCTAATCCGTAAAAAGAAGAGAAAATAGAGAAAAAATGTTATCAGAGGGATGAGGGAAGAAGCCCGGCATGCATTCACCTTTAATTCAAAGATATATACAGAAAAATCATCATCATGTCAATAAAAGGAAGATCAAATCCATAATGATGTGTAAGACTCATACCTTCGAGCTGGCCACCTACAACTTGGTCCCAATCCATTGATTTTTGTTATACATGAAGATTAGGATGATGATTCCTGACCACATGTTATAATATTATGTGCTATTGCTATTCAAGAGTAGAATGGGTTACAAAAGAGCAAACTGCAATGAACCGAGTAAAAGGATGAAATGAAGAAGAGATTTGGTTGATTGCCACTATCCTTACTATGATCGAAGAAAAGTGGTAAATTAAGGATGTAGATTGTTATTATAGCGAAAAAAAAGGAAGGAAGTTGAATCAATGAGCCGACAATGGGACAAAAACTTAAAGTATAAGTCCACTTTAACCGCAATCAGTTTTAATGTCATATTTTGAGTTGAATTATATCTATCATCTTTGGCGTTTGTTCCTTGGTGAGTCAGTGCATTGTAAAAAAGCCAAGGGTCTCCACGTCTTAAAATGCAATGATAAGTTCAATTAAACTTTCTTCTGCTCTCTGTCTACACTGTCAGTCTATGTTACATTAATCTTTCATAATTCTCTTTAAGATCTCTTCATTTAGATCTGTTCAATTTTTAAAAGTTAATCATAAATGATACCTGAAAGTTCAACCTAACTTAAACCTTGCAGCAATATAATATTAAGTACCTGAAAAAGTTTTATTATAAAATATTTGCTCAAAAATTGACTGCCAATTCTGATTTAAAACCTAATTAATTTTTTCATGAAATTGCGTAAATATGCACTTCAACTGCATAAATCAAATCCTTAAAAAGTTAAAACCCCCTGAAAAATATCAACCAACAAATTTCCTTTAACTTTCCAACCCAGCAGCCCGGAAGCACTGATTTTTTATTTAATTGTAATAGCCATCTGAACTGTGTCTTTAGTATATAATACCACCGTCATATGCCTAATTGTTTGAAAGTTTTGATAATACATCATCATCAAATAGTATACCTAATATATTATTACAAAATGCAGCCAATAACAGTTGAAAATGTGTATAATAAATGGGAAGCAGAAGCAATTGTAAAAGCTAGAGAGATTAGAGGAGTTAATAGGATAATAAGATGATAGGAAGACAGAGTCAGAATTGAGAATTAAAGGTTACCAAAGAATTAAGAAGTAAAGGGTTGAAATGAGAGACAGGTTTAAATTAAACTCAAGAGAGAACTCAAGTACCAAAAGTGTTCATAAATATCAGGATACAATTTGTTTTAAATTTTACATCATTTTAAATTCTAGAGAATTAAGTTAACCTAGGGGGTTTTTCTCAGTGAATGTACCAATTGACTTTTAACAACTCTCAATCTAACAATTTAACTGAAGAACCCATTAGGTTGCATAATTATCTAAATTTTCAAGAAAACACTTAGTTGTTTATGAAGAAGGCTGGTAGGACAGCGTAAGTAGAATTTCATCAGAAAGTTGGCTATGGCAATAGAAACAAGAAGAAGTGGACCTGTTGTGAAGTCGGACTTAATAGCATCATATCCGCTCTTTCGCCGTGGGAAAGGAAGGCGCTTCCTCAGTCACTTTTCAATTTATAAAGGGTTTATATACTCATATTATGCATTATGCTACACATAATTACACACCTTTATTCTCTCTTCTATACAATATAGTATTTTGAAAGACCATCATCATCACCATGGATGGACTACTCACTACAAAAAGTATGATATTAAAAAGAAAGAATAGGAATCAAAGACAAGTGTAACCTCACTGCCTTCCTCAAACTTTTTATCCACTTGATTTCTTCAAGTAGACGAACTTATTTTCATACTTGTTGTCCTTATTATTATTATAACATTATTAGATTAGCATATTGCAGTATTTTAATATGCATAGATGTTCAGTTGATAATATTTCATTTTATTTATGATGCAGAAGAAAAGCATGTTTGCTTGGACTGTTTACTGTATTATTAGATGGTTTTTGTATTATTTTGTATGGTAAGCATAAGAGAGCAAATGTTTTCATAATCATAATACTATTTGGGATCTTTTGCCTTAACTTGTCACTGTCACACTTATTTAGTTTGCATGGATGTCCCCTTACAGTCACGTTTATAATATTATATGCCTAGTAATTGTACAATTACATAGCTTGCATAACAATGAGCTTGTAAGTATTGTAAAATTTTTCTGTGAATTCATCAAGCAAAATTGAATTCTATCTTTATGATCTAATGTTATTTCGATTTCTAGGGATTCATCATTTTTAGCTTAACTAAATGAACGCAATTAAGTTAATAATTATTATATTACTTCGGGGTGTAAATTTAAAATTTAAAGAAATTTCAGAGAAAATTACGTTAATGAAATGGCATTCGAGAACTAGAAGTAATTGTATTTAAATTCTGGGACATCGTTGTCCATATCTTAACCAGGGTTTCTAATATATTACAAGGATTGAATTATTTTCCCAATCTATAAACAAAATTTCTAATTCGAGTCAAAAGCCAGTTTAATGCCAGTTGCATCAGAAGTGACTTTCAGGAAATGTTCTTAAAAGTGCATGGGAAATGTAAGAAAATTCTAACTTGGTGAGTCTTTGCTTCTTTAAAGGCTACCTGCTTACTACCTGTTCAAGTGCCTAATGCCATGGTAAGAAAAGGGTTGAGTTCTTGGAGTAGCTAATGCAGTTTGAGTGTCTTGCCTGTCTTTTTGTACGTCATGCATAAGTGAGACTCATCAGAGCATGGAAGATAATTCTTGATGATTATCACTTTCCTTCACATTATATTCTACAACTTTAATCCTTAAGGGCTACTTACTACATTGCTTACTCCATTGGAAAATTATAATTATAAACAAATGGGATTAACTGGATTTTTTAGAATAAGGATGTACGAAATACACCCTTGTTCAACTATCAACAATCTTAAAGCTTTAGAGTTTCCTTTATTTATTTTTTGTTTCTTTGTTGCCTGGAAAAGTGTGAAAAACTTTCCCTCTTAAAAACACTTGTAGGATTTTTCGATCTGTATATTAATAATCTGAAGTTCAAATTATGCATGCCATTTCATTTTAGTCCAGGAGAAATTCATAAAATGTACCAATAATATAAAGTTAATTTACACCTTTTCAAACACAAAATTTCAGTTCATGCCTGATTTTAAGATTAAAAATCGGCTAAAAAATTATAACTGAAGTTAGAAACTTCATATGTATTATATTTATGATTTGCGTCATCCAAAGAAACGACATTAGTTTGATAAAATACTTGCTCACAAGGTGGGTCGCTGGTGGTTGTGGTATACAAATCAGGTACAGTGTAAATTTTATTGGCCTAGTTCTTTCTTGGAAATCCCATCTGATTCTGAGAAACTACTTTCATCCAACCCAAATCCCTTCTGGAGCACAAAAATCTATACTACTCCTTACACACACTTCCATAATAAATGAAAGCCCGAGGTTGGAAATCTACAGTTTCCTATTATATAACATTATTATTGTTTGATGTCAGACAAATATCATTATGGTAAATTGTATGGGAACTGGCAGGTAAAAACTTCCAAGAAAATTCCCAGGGCTTTTATAATTTTCATATGAAATCAAAAGATCATGAAGAGAAAAGTTAAGATGAAAGTGACTTTACCCATGGCGAAGCTGCTCTATCCGTCGGATCCATCACCACTGGCATACTGCTGATCGCTAACAGATCCGTTAAAGCCAGCCTTACAACTTTTAACTAACACTGAGTAATTAGTAAAAAAAAACAATTAGCTTAAACAATTATGTCGACGTAGGTTTCACTTTAAAATTTCTTCCACCACTTGTTTCAGCCCCATGAGCAAATTCTTTGATTTGTTGGATGGCCTTATTTACACTTCATTGCCACCTATACGGTTGGAAATATGTAGTTTAACAACAATTTTTTAAAAGGATTTTTGTAATAAATTTGACAAATTATTAGAGTTTTTAGGAATTCCATGCAAACGGGTTTGTCCTTGTTTGATTAGCACTTTCTCACGAAGAAAGTTTCAAGATCATTTATTAGGTTTTATCTTTATTATTCTTAATTACTTATTGTCTTATTGATCATGACTGTTTTTAGATTTTGTAAGCCAATACAGAATTGGTCTTTAGTCCCAAATGGATGTAATTTCTTTTAAGCCTTTTAAATATATCGATTGTACAGGTGAAGTCTTTTTTCGTTTCTTTAGAATAAAAATCTTTTCCTGGCACGAAGAGATTTGTACTGTTCATAGGATTTTTCTCACAGACGTTTCCGACCTTAAATTGGGACAAAGTTCCAAGCTATTTATACTTATTGATTTGTGACAACAATCGGTTCAACCTGATTCTTAACAAGTAAAGTTGCTTATTTTAAGATGAATTTAAATGCACTTGTGCTAATTTTTGATAGATAAGGTAACTCAATGAGTGATGAGATTATTTGTGATCATTTAGGTAACTGAATTCATAAGTATCTACTTGAGGCAGGATGAGTGACCCCAAATGGTTTTTCGTATTCTATGCTTAAAATTAGTACTATTGTTATATAGAAATAGAAATATTACACTTAAAAAACTATTTGTGAGGTAACAATCGTAAGCACACGTATGAAAGGGTTGAATTGTAAAGTCAAACTGAGGTCTAAATAAAATTGGAGCCTCTTCACTCCCGGTTTATCTTCATTATTCTTATTATTATCTATCTATCATGTGCATTAACAATAAGAAAAGGATGATGGGGCTTCTTACGTCGTGTAAGTAGTCGCTACTGTGTAGATAGGGTACCTGTTCAAAGAGATAACCACCACTACCAACAATAGTTACCTCCAACCATCATCGTGATCATAGCAGGTATCTTATTATATTACATTATTACATGTGGTGTGATGATGAGCTAACTTCAAGACTTGAACCATGAGTTAATATTGTTTTAACATTACTTACTAACATTAATTTGCAAAAAATCATCACCTAGACAAGCCTTGAGTAGAAGGAGGTAGGCTTATATAAAATTACAATAAAATAAGATACAATACTGTACACAATTTAAAGTTTTACTCGATTGTCATAATACACAACTTAATATGTATATATATATATTAAGTATATGTACATGTTTATACATACATATATTTATTTATATGTAATTTCTAAATTATCACAAAATTTACTAAGACAGGCAGATCTTTTATTTAAGTTATTACATGATTTTAATTTTTAATATACCTATTTTGGCTTATTTACATTTAAATATCATAGAGAAATAACGCCAGGGTATAAGCTTGCCTAATAGTTATAGTTAAAAGGTTAAAACAGTTGCGTATGATTTACTTACTAGACAAATACAACATTAAGTTCTGTAAATACAAACTGGAAGAATTAAAGTTGTATGAAAAATTGTCTAATTTGGAAATACATATAACACTTAATTATGCTGTTATTCATAATGCAAAATGAATTTCATTTGAGTTCCACTCCATTTATACTCTTACTTTGAGATTTTGTCTCCACATATTCCATTTTCGTATTCCTTTTTTTGGTCCTAGTTTTTTTAATTGTTTTGCTCCGTTTTGGTGGTAGCAAAAATCAAAGATGGAAAAACAAACAGAGAGCTACTTAAGATATCATTTTGAAATTGGACTAAAATTATACTTATTTACACATTTTGTACTATTCACCACTGAAATCGTTCCATCAATTTGTACAACATGACTCCATTAAAATTAAACCATTAAAATTAATGTAAAGGTTCTGCAGACAAGTAAAGCCAGTTTCTAAACATCGCTGAAATCTCATTATACAAGAACTGACGCAAGTTTGAATCTCAACCAGAGTAAACCTCCTTGAGTACTTTGTTTCAGATTGGAATTTTTAAGTCTGGCTCTCATTAAACAAGAAAATAGGTTGTAAAGTGTGCTGTTTAATGCATTTTTAAGCACAGTAGCAGTTCTTCAAATATTTTTTCCTTTTCTTAATTACTGGTTATATATCAATAATTTGTTCTCCTTCATTTCATTGCCAGCATCATTCCAGCCTCTGTCTAAAACTTTGTATTACACTTATTTGCAACATCCATTCCAGTTAAATTTTGACTATTCTGTACAAAATAATGGGTAAATGCTGTCTTTAATGTAATAATATACTAAGGCTGTATTGTAATAATTGTTGGGTTTTTTGAGCCAATTTCAAGGCCAGCTTCTTTATTTTCTCTTAAAGAGATCAATCTTCATACTTTGGACGGGGAAAATCGGAAAAATTATGTTATACGGTTGGTCGAAACATGATTTATGTATCAAGGATTAAGATCAGGGAAAAAATAGTCATGATACACGTTCCACAGCATTATTTTTTAAAAACTATATTAAGTTAAGCACTTTAAGCAAAAGGGATAAACTAAGAAAAAAACTGGAATGATTCAAAAGTAGGATGAATATAGATTATTTTCTGACTTACAAATGCGATAAATAGTCAGTTGGGTGAATTAACGGTATGATGTACCTATGATTTGCCCTATGCATGTCCATGTTAATTTAAAACTACTATAACTCTAGAACTATCAAAGTGAAATTAAATCTGATTTTTAAATAAAATAACTTAGACATGTAGAATTCTGCTGAAAGTGTGTTTTTATAAAAAATACAAATAAAAATAATATAAAAATTGAAAAACCTTAATGTTTTTAAAGAAATCTTAATTTTTGAAATTTAAAAAAATTAATATCTCGAAATATTGTGTAATGATAATCAACAATCAAACTTTAATTTTATAGCCCTATTAAAGCTATAATTTTTTTTTTAAAGTTTGGACAAATTTTTCTAAATTTCCAAATAGTTATAGCATTTTGAAAAAAAATTGAAAAAAATTGATCAAGTGAGGCTAAACGCAGACTCCGAAACGCCGCCAAACTCAAAAAACTAAAATGACCAATATCTCAGATCTTTGCGGAATTAGATGGTTGTGTTCTACATTTTATTATATTATTATTATTTTAATTTCATTTTCATTTCAATTTCCTAAACAATTATTTCATTATTATTATTATTATATCGAATTCGTCATAATTTTCCTCTAAAATATCCTCGAATTCCACGAATAATTGTGTGCAATTTGGAGTGAAATTCGGTGTCACAATTTCATCAAGTGAACAG
>JAQGBU010000140.1:0-56776 GCA_034698605.1 Isotoma decorata
ATGAGCTTCCAAGTCAAAATTTGAGAATTTGAACTGGCGGTTGAAAATAGGACAGTCCTCCTTCCCAATTTGGAGGTTGAGCTAGAGAAATGCAACAGCCACTTAGATCATCTCAAGGTACACACTGTATTCCTTAAATTGGCTCAACTTTTTCTATAATCTCTGCTTATCCTTCTGTATTCCTGGTCCCTGGAATTGGAGTAATAGCATCAGTAAGTAGTGGTGGTATATTTCTAACATTCTAAATTCTAACTAAAAATGGGCTACGCTTTGACTCTCTCTACCCTATGTACTGGTAAATGCTGTCTCCTGCTGCTAACGACGCTTAACGCTAAAAGGGGTTTCTTTCTTTGAGGTTTTTCTTTCCATTTTATTACATGATCTTCACTATTATGCTACACAGCTTGTATTAAAACCTCTGCCTTTTAACGGAGAAGACCTTTCGGTTTTGTAAAATAGTTTAAAAGTTCTATGAGGGCCTGTGTGTATACGTATAGAATGATGATGATGATGGTTAGAAGAAGATATGAATGATATTAATAATGATACTATGATGATGATGATGATGATTTATATTATGGATGTAGCACATGGAAAGAAACCTGCCGTATGGAAGAAAATGAGGAAGTAGTAGAAGTTGGATGGAAATCTAATCAAAGGGATGGAAATGAAATTATAAAAAGTCTTTGATATCTTATCACGAAATGAATTGAAAGCGTCCTGCAATACCATTAAAGTAGATATTGATAGTGAGTGATAGAAAAAGTAAAAAAGGCAGCATAAGGTCAGTATGTCATAAATTGTCTTGTACAGGGTATCCTAATGTATAATGCATTGTGCGTTGGTGTGGGTTTTATTTTATTCTAAACTAGTATTTCTAGGCTAGCTAGGCTAACTTACAACTAAGAGGTCAATAAAGAATATTTGAAATATGAAATACAAGAGGTTTAATTTTACAAAAAAAACACACGTTTCCACGTGCTTGCTTCGATATTAACTACTGGGGTACAGGGAGATGCATATTGTCAATTCCCTTTTCAGTACCCTTTGGTCGAGTTATAATTTGTTAAATACAGTAATGTCGTACGGGTTAAAAGGTTAAATGTTTTGGGTTCACGGCTCGTATATAAGGGAATGCGATAACGTAAACCTAATTACTAGGTCAATGATGATATAAATGAAAAAATATTGATCTTGTCGATCATTAGTCATTACGTATTATTAGATTACATTTAATGGGGGCACTTTGATACATTTTCATTTTAGACAATTATTAATACACATAATTACTAAATTAGTTAGTTATAGCTTTTAATGACATTATTATATCATCAGATGTAATCAAATTATTATACCAGGTAAATGGGGAAGTCTATTATTAGTGTCCAGGTACGGAGGGTCTCTTGTCAGGTATA
Organism: Isotoma decorata; assembly: GCA_034698605.1. Lineage (NCBI taxonomy): Eukaryota > Metazoa > Arthropoda > Collembola > Entomobryomorpha > Isotomidae > Isotoma > Isotoma decorata. The sequence goes on from JAQGBU010000140.1 coordinate 1,416, forward strand.
TGATTTATGGTAAACGGAGACTGCACTGGCAGAGATGCATAAAGACATACGGACATCTTAATTATTTGGAAGAATTGCTCTTCTCTCTCTACATCATAAATTTTTACAACCGACTTAATCATTAATCCCTTCATTTCTACCACTGACTGGGTTTTTTCACCTGAATTCAAGATATTTGATAGACGCACTCGTAGATTTAGTTTATTAGGTAAATTAGTTGCATCTTGCACAATACTAGTCTAGCCTCTTGATATACCTCTACGTAGTATCATCTCACCCAGACTAAATTAAACTCTTCAAAAAAATCTTACCCAAGTACAATATTTCTCTCATTGTTAGTTAATAAATGTACTTAAAGATAATAATGAAAAATAAATGCAAAAGTTAACACACAGGTGTGACGATTCTCTCACTAGTCAATTCAATTTTGAATCTCAACTTAACTCCAGAGTTACTTATTTATTACAAGTTAACACCACCAGTCAGTCCAGCCAGACAGGTCTTTTTTGTATAAAATATGCATCTCCGTTGGATTGGATTTATGAGAGGGTACTACTAACTATGCAACAACTATTTCCATACAATCAACATCTGTACTCAAATGTACAAGTATAATCAAATAGATAGGATTAAAATGCATACCACAGGTGAGAGAGCCAGGTACATTTTATGTAGTATCATTATGGCAGGTATGTTTATAACTTAGGGAATTGACTTTTGAATGCCTACGGTTTTCAGTTTTTCAGGGCTGCTGGTGGAAAGGATTTCAATTTTATAAAGAGCTTCTTTCACATTTACATCACATTGCATAAATATTATTATTACTTTTTTAATGCATCTTGCAAGATGAATCCAATCCATGTAAAATATGTCAATGGAGAGAGAGAGAGAAAGAGCTGAGACGAGAGGTAAGACTAAAATGGTGATGGATGACGGGTGACAAAAAATGTCCATGTCGGAAACTAACAAGAATAAAGGGTTATCATACTTTTATCATCTTATTCTGCAGAGATGTTTATTACATATTTCTGCAAGCTGTCACATTGTCAATCAAGGAAGAACTGTAGAAAATGTGAAATTGACGTACGTATTAAATTTGTGAATTGATATTCAGTTGTAAACCTTGGATGTATAGGTTAAGGGAGGTTAAGAAAGGAATTTCAACACTAGTAACAAAAACAGAATAATCTCAAGTAGTAGGTCAAAAATATTTTGAAGATTTGAACCTCCTGTGCTTTTAGTTTCCTAAAAGATGTAAAGATATTCATATGATGAAAGGAAAGTTCTTCAGAGAATCGACTACGGAGGGAGAAAATACTATACATATAAATTACAACTAACTAATCATGATAAATTCACAAATGCCGAAAAGTCACAATTTGTCATTTAGAATAGGTATACATCAAAATGACAAAGTTTATAAAGTCAAATGTTGAACTCAAATGTATCTTTTATCATTTGGATTCCTGGAATAGTTTACAACACTTTTTACTCCGTATTAGAAATCTATTGATCTAATATATTCTATGGGGATCTTATCGTTTAGACGATCGAGATACTTTTTCCTAGTAACAAATTACATAAACTTTATCTTCATTTGTCATACCATATCCAAAATCCAAAGTCACAAAGTTTAATTTAATCAAAATTTCGAAATGAGACAAAACCCCGAGAAAAGTTTCTTTCTTGGATGAATGGCAATTTTAGTCAAATATAAGTATCTTATCCTACTATTATAATAAGCAGTACAACTATTGGAACTAATCTGATACTGTATTTTAAATCGTATTAAAATTCTATTTTGCATGAAAAATATTTATACCATTTTTTCACGAAGCCACCCACTCAGGTTTCCATTACAACTTCCAACATGCCGATGATCCATTCCAGTCAACTCAAACCATACATACTCTGTAAAATCTGCATAAATAAATCGGAAATTAAGCAAATTGCATCTCATTTCTAATGTAATCTTCCCCATGATACTTGCTCGTATCTATAACTAATGGTTCAGAAACTTAAAGTTGATGAGGGTACGACATAAATAAAATCATGTTACAACTTTTAACTAGCCGTTACTAGTAGTTAGTCCATTACTAGTATAACTCCTATTGTATTTTTACAATGACAATCGTCATAATAATATGTTCTATTAGCCATATACCCTGAAGATAGGCCCTGCTGTAGCAAGTTCTGAATAATTCTCATACTTCCCATAATATTTGCTGGTACTAACGAACAGAAAATGGCTAGAATGAATGAATGAATTGAATGTCCTACTACTATACTAGGCTGGATAGGATAGAAAAGGTAGACAAGAAAAAAATTAACATAATATTCTACTTGTTCCTTCATTCCAAGTACAAAACTGTTGCTGATGCAAATTACCTACATGAATGAAATCAGAATATGATAAACATGCACATGCACATGCAGTTGGACCTAGTAGTAGGTAAATTTAGTATTATAATATAACAAGTTAGGAAAATCATATTTCCTAACATTTATTATAAAATTTACTAACGATGAAATGAAAAAGCACTTCCTTCCCTTCTAATTACCAAAACAAGACTACCTGTAAATAGATATCAATGAAATTGATGATTATGCTGTAATAAATTAAATTCTATGAAGGATAAAAGTACCTAATTTAATATTAAAGCATCTTCTCCACAACTCAGCAGTCATACTACTGTAATCATAGGTACATTTAATAGGTTCCTTGGGTTAAGTAGCATATTACTCCTAATTATATATTGTATTTATAGTAAAATAATATACAGATACATTTTATATACATGAAAATATACAGATGTATTGAATAAAAGTTATATTATAGCTAAAACATTTCCGCATGACATCAAAGTTGACATTTTATTAAGTCAGAATAAAACACTTTACTCGTGCTTTGATTCATTACAAAGTAAAGTCTCTTATTAGGAAAATCATTGATGTTCAAAGCTTCAAAAGAACTTATCCGCTTAGAAAAAGTAACCCTTCCATTAAAGAAGGTATATTAATGCTTCAAACGAATACAAATTTTGAATAATTTCAAGCCTTAGTGCATAATAAATGTGGCTATTTCTTGAGCATTATATAGTTTGCTAAATTAACTATAATGACATTTTTTTATATATATAATTGAAAAATTGGGGCACTCCGAAACTTTAGATTTGAGAGACAAGGACTCTTTTTGACATTTTATGTAAAACATCGAATCAATTTTTTCAGGTCACACTACACTTTTCCATATTACCTATTTCTGTGTAGTGGAAAAAGGTAAGGAACAATAACTATTCCAGGAATCAAAAAGTCATTGCGCTTTACCACATTTCCATATGAACTTCTAAACCCAATGACAACTCTTGAGTATTAAAACAAAGTTGTATGTCCTAACGTCTTAGGTCGCTAACCTCATTTCGAAACTCTTCATCTTAAATTATCAACCCTAAAACCAATTTCGCTTCCTCCCTTGCGGTCATATCTACCTCATCTGTCATCTCATGCATATACCTTTTTAACTTATCTTTAGAGTAAAAGCTACCACCCTAAGAGAGAGATTTTATTCTCAATTTAAATATAATACCTATATAATATCACAAGTAACGGTATATTCATTTGTATTTAGTCTTTGATGTCACTTACCAATTTCTATTCCATTTCGCTCCTTTTGTCCTTATCATGGAAATCATCTTGAAGCCTTTGACAGTGGATGGCTTCTTCTAATAGAATCTTTTAAAATAAAATTAACACTCGCACTGCCTACTTCACCCTATTGTACCTATAATAACCAACCCTATCTTAAAGACATTGCCTAATCCCCTTGTAAATTATTCCATATGGCAAATTGGTAAAATTTAAATAATCCTTAAGCAATTTACCCCAACCTTTTAACCACACACTTAAAAGATTAAACTTTCTAGCGTAATATTCCCAGAAAAAAGGGAAAGTTTTATATTAAGAGGGTTTTATGTTAGAGTGTCATGCAAAGTGATGAGAAACGTGTGAGTGACAAATGGATAAAAAACTCACCGTATTGTCCCTCAAAATCCACCACCACCATCCTCTACGATAACAAAAATTATGGAACCGACAATGACAAGTGAAATTCTTACCTAAGCCAAGTACAATTCCCAATTCCTAAAATAATGCCCGTAATAATAACTCTATTTCTAGCAAAATCTTCAACTTCCACTTCACTACCTTCAAGTTTCAATCCCCTGTTTCTACCATATTAGAAATAAAATATAATTGCATATACCTAATTAAAGCCAAACCTCACAATGACTTTTTCTCGGTTTGATTAAACAAAAGTGGTTTGTTATTTCCACTCTCTTTTTATTATCTATCTGGGAAGCAATAAAAATAAAATGAACTGAGAAAGCAGCCGGGTGTAAAGCAAAAAGAAACGAAGACTTTTCAATTCCAAATTCCAAGTAAAAATGTATCTACCTATTAAATAAAAACATGCCAATAATTGCAGAGCAATGTGAGAAAGTAGACAAAGTATAAATTTTCTATTTGATTTCGTTTCCTTTTCTCCAATTTTACTTCCTTAAACACAGTCTTTCAGCAAGTCAAACACAATAGCCAATATATAATAAAACCACCGCTTCAGTTACAATTTGTTTGCAATCAGAAGCTCAAGTAGTGTCAAATTCCTTTGAAAGAAATCTCATGAATTGTCTCTCTATTATTTCCTTTATTTGTCCATTTGTCCTTGCTCTCTTTTATGTTTTTTGCGTCTTTACTCTAACTAGCTTCTGGTTTAAATGTAAAACTTGGATTAGAACCCTATGGGGAATCGGGTTTCAATTGGTTGAAAATCCAAAACCAGAAGGACTTGGAGGATGGCTTTGTTTCTGATAGAAAATACCTTACCCCTGGGGGAGGGAGGGGCTTCTAAAAATAATTTTAAGGCATTTATTTAAGATTTATATGTAAACGAACGACGCAATTTATTCTTAGGGATATAAAGAAACATAATGAACTCAAAGGTGATTCTTACAAAGAGTTGATCATCAAAAGATGTAGAGTAAATTATATGAAGGGGTGGGTCGGAAAACACTGACTTTATGAAACATCTTTCGATATTTTAAGTGTTTACAGTAAAAGTATCAAAAGGAAAGAAAATGAAGTGAATAATGAAACAGGAAACCCTTTTATGATCTCTCTCCATCTCCCTAAAATTCCTAACTGAGAGTCCACAGTGAGCAAATTAAATTGAGAGGCAGCCAGCAACCCTATAATTCCGTTCGTCCCGTTGCATCGCAACTTTTATTGACATTTAATAAAAAGAAGGATGCAGGGATTGATGTTCGTCTTGATCGAAGAGTAAAAAAAAGTGAGATGGATGGAAAGGAGAGATTTTGTTTCGATTTTGGCATAGGAAAAAAATAATCTATGGAAATAATGCCTAGGATTGGAAGTGGGCGAAGGAAGTACCATGATGGCTAAACAATCTCTTGGAAATTAAATACTAATTAACTAAAAAATGACAACATGTCTTTTGAGCATATGGTGGTGATAGTAATATAACTTATGTAACACAAATACACTTTTTATTCTTTTATTCGAATAAAAGATGAATAGGAAGAAGTATCCTTAATAAGACAAATATTGTTCACGTTATGTAATTAACTTGTTAAAGTAATAACTTAAGATTAAGCTTGTCTAAAAGAGTCAGGCTTAAAGAGTAAGGAGCAAACATAAGACTTAACTTAAATTAAGAATTAGATTCCCCCAGAAAAACTTTATAAAGTTCCATGAATTAAATACCCGACACGAGCAGCTTGTTTGGTACTAAATGTATTCGCCACGAACACGGAAACATCATTATGGTTTGTGAAAGGTTGAAACAATGAATTCCTTTGGGAAAACAATTCCCGTTTTATTGGAAAGCCATTATGCTAGATATATAATTTGGGAACCATGTATGCATCTACGCCTTTGCCTTAGAGCAGATAAAATACAAAAAGAAAAAATTACTTTTTTTTAAAATCCACTATATATATAATACAAGGTAATTTTTATTCAAGTCTTTGATCCATACTACTGCATTAGCTTATATGGAAAATGTATAAAGGCAACAGGTACTTTTATATTTAATATTATAAAAATGGTAGCAAATTGAATCCATAGTTTTCCTTTTACATGAGTCACCTTTTTCATCATGCTTATAACTCTCTTACTTCCGGTTTCCGGTGTTATGGAGAAAGCAAAATATCAAATCAAGTCTAAAAATATCACAGTAATCCAATCCTCTATTTTCTTTTTTCCATTCATAAAATAATTCAGAAATCTAACGGTATCTCTACTATATTGAGCCATATTTGAGAACTAGGGGCTTTAAGTTTATTGAAATTTACAAAATTTAATGGAATTCAAAGCCTAATATGAAACACATGCATTAAATTAAGATGAGCATTTTTTAAGTAGTATTTCTCTTCTTGTTGAGTTTTCAGGTGCTTTTAAATCTCTGCAAAAATAATATTTTATGGTAAAAAAAAAATTTATAAACCAAGCATAATATAAGCACCCTTGACCACAAAAAGCTCTTGTGAAAAGAAAACAACATTAAAAAAGGCATGGCTTATTTACGTCACCCAAGAGTAAAATACACAATAAACCAGGTAAACAAGGAAAAGCTAAAATAAGTGTGGATATTATGTTGGTAGTAAAGTAGTAGTGGTAGTATAGTGGCAGCTTAAATACCCCCTGAACAACATTTGTAAATAGTAAATTCAAAATAATTAAAGTCCCCAGATGTTTTTAGATGCTGTTTCTATTTACCCAGGTAGGTGCGAATTTGCATTTAGTGACCGAAAATAATGCAAATAAATTGCAAAGTCAGTTAACATAATTACGAAATTGAAATTATTTGAAGAAAAATTCAAACACGATTTAGTAGGAATTTGAGCATTATCCCTTATGGACGACCTCAACTTACATGAATTTGCTTTAATATTTTACTTGGATACCATTGAAGTATTAACCTTATTGCATAATTAAGAATTATGTACTATTATGCACTCTGACTCTCGTGTGAAGATTAGATCTCAAATCTCAACCTTGTTTAGAGGTTTTAAAAAATTTCGTTAAAAGTTTTAAGACTTTTTATACAAAGGTAGTCAAGAAAGGAGATACAATTCAATTGGAATCGATTTTACTAATTAGAAACTTCGAGTCCACGCTCCTTAGCTTTAGACAGTTGATGTAACTGTTAAATTTTTTTTAACTTTTACTATAAAATACTAAAGGTACTTAATAGTACTTTTAAAATACGAGTAAACGAAATTCAAATATAAGCTGCCATAAATTATACATTTGATTTCGTGTATTTTAGATAATGCACCATAAATTGTACAAAAAAGTATATTTATTTATGATATTCAACTGCACTGGTATTCAAATAAGTAAACAGAAATAATTCATACAGTTCTTTCTATAGTAAATTGACAGATCTAATAATTCTACTATTTTTAGACAGAACCAAAGCAATTATTCACATATTAAATAAAACAAGAGTAGAGTGAATAAAACAAGGCAAATTACCCACTGCACTATACCTTTTAGCAAAAACCTTAACTTTTTTCAACCATCAAAACTTTAGACCAAATTATAATAATGGTTACAAGTTACAACCGTCTCCAACCAATACATGTCATTCTAACTTTAAAATCAATAAGAATCCTTCAACTTTCAATTAAAGTTAAAAGTAAAGATTATACATAATACGGAGTATGCGGAAAGTCTCCAGAAAATGAAGAAAAACACGGGAGAGCAATTAGTTTCTTGCTTCCAGTCTCTTCCTCTCATTTTCCCTGTTCTCAAAGTCTAATTGTAAGTCAATCTTCTGAGTGCTTTTGAGAAATTGGAGAAGACATTCCTGCAAAGAATGAACCAATTTTAATTATATTAATACCGTGAAATTCCTCGAAGGCGAATGAAATCACGAACTTGTAATTATTTCTGGATCAATTTCCAATGGAATTGTGCATTATGATTTATGATTCCTAGCATTGTTTCATAAGTTATGAATCATTTTCGAAGGTTTTGTACATGGCTGAACATATAGTATATAAGTAAAGAGCTGGCACACAGGGTCAGGATTGATTGACATGGGTTTAGTAGATGAAGAAAGTAGTACGCGGAATAAGTCCAACTTTTACTGACTAAACATTTTTCAAATCTCAAACAACATTTAAGTACCAAAAGCAATTTTAAAATTAAAAATTAAAAGCCAGCTACGTGATCGATGAACAAACCATGTGGAAGAGAAAAAACTCCAAAAATCACGTTATGTTCATTATATTTAGTATCCATTCACATTCCTCTTATCATGTTTTTAACAATGGACATTAAAAAGTTAAGTGCTTTGAATAGTCCAGACAAGCTTAAATACCAAATTCGGTACTTTAAATGTGAGACGTTCTCATCTCATGCTTATTTCATTATTGTGTTGTATTTGACACAAATCTATAAAAGAATTTTTTTAACGTTATGAAGTGTTTTAATATTCTAGATGGTTTGCAAGTTGGTAATTTTGTATATATAGGTTTATGTCCCATTTCCTTGGAATAACAACCTTATCGAATATCAATAAATTTAATGTTTTGCTACTGCTTTTGACCTATGAAAGCAACATCATGTACGTGAGAGTGTGTGCAAAACTAAAACTAAAAGTTAATAAATAAAAAATCGCAATTCTTCAATTTAGCTTTTATTATCCCTTTACATTTATCTTCATCTATTAAATTTTGTTTAACTGAAATAAAGGTCTGAAGAAGTAAATTAATTTGAGATTTTCGGATATTACATAAATAAATGAAATGATTAAATAACCTTTTTAATCATGATTCAGAATAAGGATGTAGTTTTTTGGGGAATTTTTTATTAATATTTTGCAGTATTAGGAATAACGAATGAAATTGCCAATTAGTTTAATTTCCTTTGTGACTTATGAACTTTGAGCTTTTTGAGGCTATACATTATAAAACTGTATTCATGAGAACTGAACTAATGACACGATTACTCTAAATACACTAATCTCGTCAGTATTAGGAGAGATGAGAGAGACTCTTGTTGATTTAAAGCCTTGGCTCATGTATATGTAAGCAGAGCAATGTAATATGTAACTACAATTTATACATTTTTAGGGAATCTGGAATCTAAAGGAAATTTATTATCAGATGTAATCCTTGTATATTGTATTTATTGAAAAGTAAATTGAATTGAATTTCATTGAATTTTTGATATCATAATCCTATACAATACAAAGAAAAGATAGAGTTTCTAGGCTTTATTTTTCTTTCAATTTGTTTTGCAATACATTTTTTTTAACAAATTTGTATCATAAATTAAACAATCTAATATACTAGTAATATTAAAATGTCTAGTGGTTGGGTATTGCCGCAGTTAGCTAAGTAATTGCAATTCGATTTGACATAAGACCAAGATACCAATAGTAGTGGTGGCCATTTGGTACAAATTGTCTTTATGTTTAAAAAACTTTTAAGTCTGCCCTATATATTTATTGTTTACTGTTTATTGCCAAGTTTAGAATTCTATGAAAGCAAGGCTTACTTGAGGCAGCCTGTAAAACAAACCATAAAATATGGAATTATTTTGACCATAAATCAACTTGAACTTAAAAAGGTCATGAACTAAGACGAAAAAAGCTAACAGCCAACTAAACGGAAGGCCCGTTAAATTTTAAACACGTAATATTCAATTCAGAATTCCCATTATTTTGCAACTGTTTTAATTTCTTCTATACAAATTACAACTAACTTAAATACCCATTGGATTTGCACATAGTTAATAAATTATTTACCTGTAAACATTATTTCGTCTTTTGATTCATAAAAGCCTTTCTGCACAATACGTCGTCATTACTCAGTAATCATTTTTTCTAATGTAAAAATAATATACGTTTGATAATGAATCATGCTTTTCTCACTTGTTGGCTATTTATTTGGTTTGAAATCCTCCTACGTATGTACTTACTTAAACTCTTTAAGATTATTATACAATGTAATACAATATATGTACACGCATCATAGCTTCATTGTGGAAAGAAGGACTTATATTAAGGCAAAAAATACTTAAAAGTATTTCATGCATATAATTACCATACTTCCTTTCCTAAAGTTCCTTTTAGTTTTAGCCAAAGCACAGTTTTAATCAAGTATTATAAATACTTATACCTTTACGTATACGTGCATTATATTTTATTCAGCCTCAACCAAAGCAAATGTAACACACACGACTGACCATTATTATCATGAAGGCGTTTAGTTCTTATGTCTAATGAGTTTCAAATTTTTGAAATGGGATGGGATTCAATTATACCTTTTATAGATTATAAACTGTACAAATTTGAAAAACGGGAGTTAGGTAATTTGCAGCGTAAAGTTACATCCTTTAATTTGATTTTTACTACTTTCTAAGCCCCTAGGGCCCTCATCATCATATGCGTCGTATTGAAAAAGGGCTATAATAAAGCCCTTGCAAAAAATACACCCTTTATGGATAAAGGCAGTAATTAGTAATCCTCTAGTAAAGTTCGCTTTTTTTGGATAATTCGCAAGTCTTAATTACTCTGAAAAGCTCTTGCCTTTTTTCCACCACCGTCAGAAACTTAAGGGCTCATCATCCCAAACATTCTTTTTATCAGAATTACCTTGTATAGATTATACTAGGCGTGGGTGGAAGTCACAAATTTTTGTATAACAAGAATTTGTGAATTCGAGTCAAGGTTCAGTGCCAAATGCCAATGTCATTCATTGCCAACGCAAAACTAAAAGTTTCATCTTCTTTGTATTTTATACGCTTGAAAACAAGAAAATTAAATAGTTACAATAGCAAGTTTTGTGTCGTAACAAAAGTGTAAAATATGATTTTTTTTATTGCATACAAATACCAACATGCATAGAACGTTTAACACTAGCCCACATGCATTGGCACAGCATTTTGGCCAATAATTAAAAAATCATACTAGATAATAAAATCATCCAACTTCATTACATACCTTTATACCCCAGCAGCTACTTTTCTTATGCTAAATAATAAGACAAAATCTCAACTGAACCAAACATTTCATTCTCTTACATTGCATCTGAAATGCAATTGCAAGTTTTGTTATAAAATCCTCACACCATTTTTAGATATACGAGAATACGAGAAGGACTACTTGAGATGAATATACTTGTGATGTGAACCTAGAGGAAGATGATGCTTTGTTGTTTTTTACCTAGTATAATAATCTTACCTTCTAGATTTGTAGAGTGAGACATGCAATTCAAGTTCGATTCAACATCCATCAACCAAGTGAATTCACTTTTCTGCATTTTTACTACAACAACTCTTCTGGAACAGTAAAAAAAGAGTAAAAAAGAGGTAGATAGGGCAGCAGGACTAGGTTGAAATAGTGAGGTGGAAGTAGTAGTAGTAGCAGCATTAGAAGAATGTAGGAAAACCTCATTCTGATTAAATTCTGCATGGAAGGAAGGGGTAGCCTTTTTAGTTTGACGAGTTCTAGTCATTCACGACGACAAGCAAAATGCTCACAAAAAGCAAAAGCTTCATTTTGAGCAACCATAGCACAAAACCCTGCAATACCGTATTATCTGTTTTAGAGGCCTCCCTACCTTTATACTCTACTCATAAGGTGTTACTTAAAAAGCAACTTATTTTTAGTTTTGTGTACATGCGATAATTCCCTATCGGATTCAGGGGCCCTATGAGACCAAGCTTTTGACAGCCCTTTCAAAGGTTAACATCTTAACATACGTTCCCTTGGGTATTTCCTCGCTAAAAGTCCCTTTGGAACCGTTCACACCTAAATACTTGTAATATATAGCCTTTCTTCTCCATTTATCTTATCCTCAACCAAGACAGACAAACACCTTAGATAAGATCTGTATAAACAAAATTAAAGTAAAGGTAATACTCGTCTTTTAATCTTTGTTTTATCTCCACACAAATCCCTCAAGTATTCAACTACTACAAGAAATGTTACAGGGATCAATGAAAAAAACCTCTTGAAATGATATTTTATCACTATTACTACTACTTAAAGAAACGTGAACAATTTTATTCGTCAAACACGATACTAACATAAAACATTCTCCTCTCTTTCTGATTAAAACAAAACGAATAGAATTGTTAAAAACTGAATTCTTACCAGATTCGAATTACTTTATTACTCTAGAGCATTTCAACATTTTTAACTGTGAATATCTTCATCGTCCTCAAATTACCCTTACCATTTGCAAATCTTAATTTCCTTCACCTTTGCTCTTTTACATTCTTCTCAAACTTAATATGATATGGCATATATAGAGAATCTAACAAAACTATCAAAGTCAGTCATTCGAGATACAATACTAATAATGAATGATATACACTCACACAGACAAAAGTGCATGAAGATGAAGCTTTTGCACGCAATTCTATTCCAAACTAATTTTTTCCCCAACGATACAGCCTTTGTTCACGATTTTATCATTTTTATCCGTTATCACACTAAACTTTTACCTTTTTCATCGCCACCAGTATCCTATTTTGAAAATTAGACCAGTTTTAAATTTCTTCCTGGATGTGACACGAACCCCAATAAGATGTTTTAAGGACATGCTATGTATTTCTTGTTTTTTTAGCGAAAATTAAACTTCCGTTAATTGTTAAATGATGATACGGTAGGCCACCATCGTTCTAGATAATAATTTGAGACAACAATAAGAAACTCTTGTTATTCATTATTTCAGTTCAATGAACAAAAACATCCACATTTCAGATTAAAACAACATCCCCTGCTTGCTTTTTTGTTATTGCTTGTTTTGTGATGATATTTTTAACTCGTTCATTTAAAAAATCCCATCATGCGTATTACGGAAACCTAGAAAATAGAAAATAAATATGTTTCCAGAGATATTAATTGACTAACTTTTCTGTCAAAACAAACTGAGAAAAATATCGTTGTTTTGTCGTTAACAAGGCATTCGAAAGTTTGGAATGATGTAAACTGTAAAGATTTATATTGTAAGGTTTACTACCCGAATTGGGATAAAGCTAGTGTTGAAAACATGAGTTACAACTGAAAATGTCAAATTTATTTTTGCACTACTAATCTACTTATGAGTCATTCATAGCTAATACCTTATTATGAATATCTATTTCATCGCAGTCACAAAGTAGTCTTACTGGATTTCACGACTCAGGAATTACTTTTTAATTAGCTAATTTTGATATTATTTCGAGACATCAAAAGTATCCAAAATCCCAGCTTACTTTGGAATTCTCTCGCTTGAACAACATGTTTTTCCTCATTAAATGTCAAGGGACAGTCGTATGTCGCAGTTTTATCATAAACTTACTCGACCATCCAAACTGTTTCTAATTTGCTAATTAGAGCAAGAGCTGACTAATCTCTCGAGCCCGAATAATTTAGCTCATAATGGCATAAAATACGGAAACATAGGATAAGTTAATTTACTATGATCATTATAACAAAGCGAACAAAGTACCTAATAGTGTTTTTATTTTTATTACTAAAAAATCTAGAACTACGAAAAATCTCAGTGGACACAAAAACTAAAACGCACTTACTAACCCAATATGAACTCGTAAATATAAAGTAACACCAATTAATTATGAGTGAAAAATCAAAGTGGAATATGATTAATTTATTTTTTCTCATTTTTAACCACTTAAAGACAGTTATTTAATGCATGTCTTCGTGAGTTTCGTAAACCACTCCATTTACAGAGAACTTTTTACAACGATTATTGATATATAACATTAAAATTGATAAGAACACTGGGGTTGTATTGGAAATTTTTTAGTTTACACACACACCTATTACATCTCTCTTCTGAGAATCTTGAATGTAAGAAGATTCTAAAAATAAAAATTTCCAAAGTGCTACAAAAAAATTTAAATTCCTCTTGGACTTCAAATTCGAAGCAGCAAAAGGAACTTCTACTAAAGGTAGGTATTATATTGGACATATTTAATTTGTTTTTACAAAAAGACTCATGCAAGCACTTGTCATTATAAAATGGCGATATAAATTTATTTTTATGACATAAATCGTGATAAATTATTAATACTTCTTATATCTCCTTACTCACTAGCTAGCCCTTGAAATTTTTATTTTTAGTAAACATGAAGTAAGTAAATATACCTGCTCTAGTGATAAACACACCTCTTAAACAATGCAGTACTCAAAGTAGATAGCTACTAAAAAATTTACAAAATGTTTCGTTCATTACAAATAAAGCATTACATTATACTTAACAATAGTTACGAACTCTGTTCGCAAGTTGAAATGGAAACCCTTCATCTACTTATGTTTTTAGCCTATCATCACAGAAATAATTTATTTGAAGAAACAATACTTGGGGAATATTTCCAATCTGAGGAACACACATTTTACATTTCTGTTTCAAGACTTAAGACAGTAAGTTGGATTCGAATATCTAACCCTTGTAATTAGTAAGCTATTTTACAGAAGCTAACATTATTAACTGATCGACAGTAATATATGAGCACGGGGTTAAAAACATGATTGAGACTACTTGTCGAGCCTTCGAATTTGGTAAGAATCTTGAATCTAACTCTAAAGTTTTACATTGGTTTTTATTATTCGTTACACAAGTCTGAAACTCTGAAACACCTTTCAGTACCTATACCAGTTTTAAGAGGTAACAACACAAGCCTTTAATCTATCAGCCAGCCCAGCCTATTAATCTATGAGGTTCAACTCCCTTGATAAAGTCGAGTCACTTGCTTGGCTAAAACTTAATTTTATGGATGCTAACATACAGGCAATTAACTATTATGAGGCGGTGTTTTCCATCAATTTTTAATTTAACTTTGAAGTGAATATGTAATACAGTCAATAAGCGGTTTCTGTTTAAATCTTCTGCCACGAAAAACATAAAAAGGTAGAATTATAATGCGAGAGCAATTAGAGCGATTTCAAACTCAAACAAATTAATCCAGTTTTAAATTATGGAACAAACAAGGACAGCTTTGTCTGTATTCTAAAAAAATGGACTTCTTTATTAAATTAAATTGAACGATATTCTTCGCCTTGCCTTTATAAGATGCACTTCACATTTCATAGTGGCTGATACTCTGTCTCCTTCCTGTTTGCTGCTTGATGCCTCTGCTTCTGTTTTGGTTTCATATTTGACTCTGGCGATTCGATTTGGTAGGCCGAGTCAATAAACAAGGTTCATATTTTTTAGTTTTTAGTTTTTTTTTGAAAATTTGGACTTTCTTCAAGATGATACACAAATGAAGTTGTACTAGGATAATATTATTTTATAGGTAGGAGCAAATCCTTAAAATTCTTCGTAAGTGGCATTTAAGTACTTCATTTCCAAGTTATTTGAGTGAGTAGATACAAAGTTACAAGGAAGAGAAGAGGTTATTTCATTTATCAAACACACTTAATAATTTACGTTAACTATTGTTCTGGTATTATTCAGCTTTCGGCCTTTTTACTAATATTGGCGTCGCTGATCCAGAATTAGAATTATTTAGAGACGAGGCTTCACAGCTTTGTGAGTCTTCACTAATTGTATAGGGGTTTGCAAAATCCACAGCTCCTTGAGATTCACTTGTGATGGAAAAACCTATTGTAAAATTTTAATCAAGGATATAATAGTTAGTTTGTATGAGGAATTGCAGTTAATAAAAAGATGGTTAGTTAGAAATCATCCATTAATCACGGAGTAATTTGTGGTGAGATTCGATATCTTCAACAAAATTTAAACACGTAATTAATGGCATATAATGTCATGTTTGATTAGAACAATGCAATGGCGTGAATTGAATATGAAAAATCATTACTAGTATTTGAATCTTCTCCTAGGACCACACTAGCAGGAGGATTTTCAGGTGCTAAGGGTTTTTTAGTTCCATTAACTTGTTCCTTCTTCTTTTTCTGTTAGAAAATCAAATAAAAATAACCGTTTTAATCGTTTTTTGAAAGCAAGATACAATATGTAATAATGTGGACCGCTGGCATTTTCATAGTCACATGGAAAAGTTAGAGAGTTAGGACGAAATATTGAGACAGGAACCAAAGCAGCAAGAGTAATAGTCTCATCATTTTCAGGCCCCGGATATGCGTTAATTATGAACTTCAAACAAAATTTTACTCTACTACCGTCTCACCTCTCTATGCTAACAGGTGATCAGAAAACTTTTACTTCAACCCTGTGAACAATTTTCCCTAATTTTGTTCCATGCAATGCCCGTCGGTGCATTCCACATTATTCCATTGCATTAGAGATTAGAATATTATAATTGTTGATTTAAAGTCTACTGATGGAATCTCTATTAATCAATTGCTTCAAATTTCTTCAAATTTTGAGTAATTTTGCAAGTAGGGATAAGTTTTGGGGTGCATGGGGTCGTTAAATCCCACTGAGGGGAAGTTCAAAGCTACAGGATCTTGGTTTTGCGAACACGTCTCGTCCAAGCGCCCATGACTCCATGTAAGCTCTTACCCTATCCCCTTCCGACCCTCAAAACACCATCCATAAGCAAAATCACCCAAAACTTCAAAAACATTGCACCCGCTCAATAGATCGATCAACCTTATTTCAAACTTATTACTTAAGTAAACATACTTCTACTGCCACTACAGGAACCCATTTGTATATCCTCATTGTTGTATCTCCTAATGTGACCCATTTCTTCTCCCTGATAAAAAAAACAACCTTTTAAGTTATTTCTTCCATTAACAATTTTAAACACCACTCCAAGTTAAACTTACCAATGCCTAACTTTATCAACAACTTGCATAACCCTTTTAATATCATCTTTGGCTCGACTCCTCGTCTCAGCTCTTACTGACCGAGACATAATGGATTACAAATAAAAAAACGAAGGCCCTTCTTGCCAATAATAACACAAGTTGATTATTAATATCACTTCCCTATCCGTCCCACCTTCCCCTTCCCAAACACTTGAAAAATTTTAAACTATTTTTGAAATCCAATCCAATAAATTAGGTGCACGGCTTGTGTTCTCCTAAATCTAAACACTCCTTGTTCTCTCTCTCTTCTCAGTCCAACTCTAGATGATGTTTATTATTCGAAAGGACTTTTTCTGATAGATTTGTCCAATGATTTTTGAGTTGAAAGACAAGAAGAGTCAAATTGATAAAATTTCAAGAAGTGGCGTTGAATTAGGTTGACAAATTTGTATAGACACCTGGAATAAAACAGTTTATTTTTTTAAGTCGAGGGATCTAGGGCTTTCGTGATTCATTTTCCTATAATAATAAATAAAGTATCAGCTTACCTTTTGGTATCTTGTGAAAGGCAAGTTCGTTGTAGATCACGACGACTTGACTTAAACCCGAGTTCAAGATAGTTATTCAAAAGTGTATTTTAAAAAAGAGATTAAAAATTACACTCAAAAAAATCTAAATGTATGAAATACAATTATATCAACTTAATGATGATGACTTCTTCTTCTTTTGTTAATTTTTACAGCAGCCAAGAGAGGAATACTCCATAAATGGGGCTGATGCCACTACAAATTAAAGAATATAAAAAACAGCCAGTCAATTAGATACAATTTTGATAAGTCTCATTTCCATCAATAGATAAATTATTGAGCGTTGTCAACTTTAGACCAACTGTAGACATTACACAAAAGTCGATTCACAATTTTACTTCATTGCCAAGAACAAAGAACATCAAACACTAACAGGCCATACAGAGCGTTTAAAAGTTTTGAATGAAACCCTGTCCCATACCCCATTCACAGCCCACCCCAATACGATTTCAATTACCTGAAGAGGTCACCTTCAACTTTAATCATTCAAACACCCTTAAGTCCCTTTATAACAACCCTTGCCAAAAAACGCTTCCATAAAATTCTGAATAACTTTGAACTATAACCCCTATGAATTTAAGTGAGTAGTACAGAGAGCACCGGTACCGACTACAAACAACAAAAGAATAAAAAGCCGATGACTGACACTGATGATGTGATGATCATTCAAAAATAATCGTTCACCGTTTGAAGCAAAATTAAACAATCATTTCACATTTTGAAGTTGAAAGGTTAAACCTTAAAACTAATTGTCAAAAAACCAAATTATGAACATTCTCAACCTTTAACTAATAACAAGCAACAAGGAGACTTCTGTTCTGGCCTCTCTACAATCAATAGTCTATATTAAAAACCTTTCTGTAATAAATTGTAGTTGCATCCTTGCATCATATTCCCTTGTACAACCCCTAGATTAAAATCCAAACCTTTGTCCACTTAAGTGTATAGTAAAAGAAATTGAAATTTTGAAATAACTTAAAAATTACCTTCAAAATTTCGAAAGAGGTTTGAGGAAGAGGAGGAGGAAACAATATTCTATTTTACGGCTTTGGACAAGAGAGCGGTCTTGCAATGAAGTATTTTTGGTTTTGTTGTAAAAGTTGAACAAGATGAAAGAGTTTGACCAAATGTCAGCCTTCACAATCAATTTCCTGCCTCTTCTTCTCTTTTTTATTAAATCCACCTCGTGCATTCTACTGGATCCAAATCCCAACTACTTTTTCATACTACTCCACTTCTACCCTATTATAAATGCTGGTGTAAAAGCAAAGTAGCCTTCATTTTTCTACACACTCATCCAACTTATCCAAACTCATCTACTCAATCACTTTTGTATTGCTTAAGATCTATCAACTGATTTAAACTCTCATTGTCATTACGCATCGACATTGACTTTTTGATGGGCTCAAATGGTCAGGGTGACCATCTATCACGAAGAAAACATCGGGATCCCCTTTTAGAAACCCCCGTTAAAAACCGCAAGTACATTTTTAAACCCCCCGAGGGTTTACTCTCCATTATTACTACTAACTCGTGGCGAATGTAGCGATTGAAAATAATTTTAATTAATATTAGAGTTCTCGGCATTGGAGGCCATACTTGAAATAATTGTTTATTAGTCTAATTTTCAACAACCCCGGTTATCTTCATCAGGACAAACTGATTTTAGAAAATTCAATTTTAATAATAAGTACCCCTGTCTACCCATACATTACCAATCGTCCCAGAAAAGAGCTTCCTGCTTTTTAGTTAAAGGTCTTTAAATTCTTAAACTAATCAGTATGTGTACTGATGCTGTAGGTATAACATTAAATAGGTATTTTAATAACTAACCTGGAAAACGTTAATTTACAGAATGATCTGTGCATGTGTAGAATATTAAGAATAAGCAGAAAATACTCATGTCATTTGACAGGAGTATTCTCTGAAGAATAAGAACATCCTTTCATAATTATTAGTTTATTAGCAATAATAAAATACTTTTGTGTGATCTTTTAACATGTGGAAATCTTTTTACGTATTGTTTCCACACCGTATTGTGAAGGAAATGAAGGATCGACTTATAAGACCTTAAGATCTTGCATAACTCTTCGGATTTTGATTTTAATAACAAAATAATATAATAATATACTTTAAAACTGAAATTAAATCAATCCTCACAAATAAACGCTAAATGTTTTGAGCAACACTGTATAATATTAAATTTCATTATAAAATTTGGTTTATTTTTACAATAATTCATGAATCGAACCAATAAACTGCCTTTTTTATTTAGGCACTAAATTATATAAACAAAATCTCAGATACAATTTATCAATAAAAACTTAAGATTAAATATTAAACCAGGTGAGCGGATGCGGTGGTGGATTATATAAACGAAGGATATACCTTTAAACAATTATTTGTAGTTCATTAAAACAAAACGAAAACCCAAAAAACTTAACTATTCAATTTCACGATTTACCAAACAAAAATTAAAAACATTATTCGACGTACGATTACTATTCATAAGTATGGTGATTAATTTTTTAACTTGATTCACACATAATATTTCGTCAATTATATATTGTACTAAAGTATAAATTAAAAGATTAGTAACTTTCAGTTAATGTGATCACCTATTAATTCATTAAGAAGGAAATTAACTTTCGGGCTATTTTTTCTATAAAATAATAGATATTTGCTAACTATATTTTCCCCTATTGTATTGAGTAAAAGGTTAGTCACTTCGGTTCTTTACGGCGACGAATTATTATTATATACGAGGTCACGAAGAAGGAAATTGATTTCTAACCTTCTGTGCTATGTTTTTTATAAAAGTTGTAATTGTTAATTATATTCAGCTTATGTTTAAATTAAAAATTTACCTATTTAAGGTTCAGGTAGGTAGGTCGTGTTGGATTATTATACAAAAGAAGGGGAGAAATTTTATACCTTCTTTTTTTATAAAAGTAAAGCTATTTGATTATGATACTAATGCATAGTGGGTTACACTTAATTAATGCATAATAGTTAGGCCAGATACAAACGATGGTAATCATTTGCACCAAAAGCAGCGTTACACTTGGGGCACTTCCTTTGACGAGTTTCATACCGAGTTCGAAGACAATCGAAGCAGAATACATGAAAACATTTGATGAGCACCGCGTCCTTCCTTTTAACCTTGCACGAGGGGCATGTCAGTGTCTCCTTGTATTCTCGAATTTCTTCCATCATCACCTCATCAGTATTACCAGTCATTTCTATTTTATTCAGTCTTTCAACCTTTCGTTTAACAAGAGCTATATCCTCTTGTAATCGCTTCGTCTTGTACGCTTCAGCTTCAAGTGCAGATGTCTTCTCTGCCACTGTTTGCTGCGCATCTTTCATTTGTGAGTGATATTTTTCTGTTACAAAAAAACAAAATGAAAAAAATGTAGCAAACAGATTTATCGATGATCAAGACCAAGGAGGGTTCAAATATTGATGGAAACTTACCTAAATGAAGTTTTAAATCAGCAGCAGATTGGGCACTTTCAATCGCTTTACGTTTGTGAAGGTCCATCGCCTTTTGTCGTATAACTGCCTCCGTTTCCATTGAAGATATACTATTTAGTAAAAGACGTTCTTTTTCTTCTAGTTTTCGTACCACATGGTTTTGAGCTTCTACTTGCTTTGATAAGGTACCAGCCTAAAAAATCAATAATTGAATCAAAACAAGTAACACTCAAATATTGATTAGGCAAATGAATGCTACAAAACCACAAAAAAACAACAGGACGTACGTGTTCCTGAAGTAACTCTCGTTCCTCCATAGCTAACTTCTGCAGTGCAGTAGCTTTAATACGATCGGAGAGCAATTTGAAATTAGCATCATCCTTTTCTCGAAGTTGTTGTAAAAGGCGAGAGTTTTGTTCTTGCATATCTTCAAATGCTTGACCTGTGACCTCCATCTCTGTAACGAGCGCATCCTCTTCAGTCTTCTGATTTGTTATTTGACGTTGGAGGGAATGAAGGGCTTCTTCAAGACTTTTGATTTTTTTAAGTGCTTCTTCATCTGCTAACTTCTTTTTCTCGTCCTTTTTCGTTTCACGTAATTTATCTACATTTGCTTGTAATTCTTCTAACTCTTCACAGAATTTTTTCTCTGCGGTCATCAATTGAGCTTTATCTCTTGGGTCTTTACTTGCTCCTTTGTACATGTCCAGTAGAAGTTTCATCTCCTTTTGGTCATGTAATGCTTTCCTACAGATCATAGTAGGGAATCATGTATAACATTTTAAAGGAATTCTATACTATACGCGTACTTTAAAATATTAAACCCTGCCAGCACTTACTTCACTTGAGCACGAAGTTCTTTAACTGTTTCTGATTCAATTTTGGGTGTTAGCGATTTTGGCTTCCTTTCCTTTTTCACTGGACCATCTACTTTCACGTTTTCATTGTCCTGTGAAGGAAAAAATTAATAAGAGACTAAATAAAGGTGTTCGAATTACAACTACCGACTACCACTGTCTATAATACATCCGTCACAAGCGTTGAATATTCGCAAATGAAATACTTTGAATTTGAATGTACAACCATAATATTTAAAGTGGCCAAGCTTTACACGTTAAAGTAATCCACTCTATTTCACATTATTTACCAGCTGTGGCTGTGGACCTAATTACTTCATTTACTTTCTTATTCCTATTTTACACCAAGCCACAATAGTCTTTTGTGCTTCTTACCTACTCTTTTTGAGATTATAGACAGACATTTTAGGCAAATGCTGAAATTATAATTAGAATGGCGACCTACTTACCATAGTCGTGCGTTTTCATCACCAAACAAATAAAAAAGATGAGCAACTATCCGTCACTAGAAGTTGCAAATTTAGGGTTAGAAAATAAACCTTTCCATGCCCAAGTACAGGAAATGGAACAAGGTATTCCAGAGGGAAATGGCTTAAAAATTGTCTTTTACAGACTATTGATTCTTAAACAAATACTAAGAAATTTAAGAAGTTCTAATCTGACGAATGTCAATGTTTTGATTTCGGTCCCTTAGTGAATTTTTTACGATATGGTCTTTTTTGAGTAAAGCTTGTAGAGAACATTCCATTCTGATTGTTCGGTTTAACAGAAATCCCCAAAAAGAAAAATTGCAGAAATAACGAAATAAGAGAAACCCTGAGTTGTGAAATTTTCATTAGAATTGAAAAGAAATCAGAACTCAAGTATCTTAAGATATATTCCAAGGAAAAATTTGTTTCTGCATTCTGAAATCATAAATTTAAACTAGGAGTATCAATTGGATTATTTATAGCTTACATCAGTAGAATTTCCTATGCAATTCCTTGAGAGTGGATAATCTTCCCCTGTCCCACTCGAAGAACTAGGCAAGCTCTCGTTATCATCATCATCCAAATCATCGTCCACAGGGCTGTCTGGTAAAGCAGCTTCCCTCTCTAACGCTTCAATTTTAGTCTCGAGCTCCGATTTCTGCTTTTTCAACTACAGATTAAAAAAAACACGACGTTAATTAAATTTCCTAGATTTTGTCTAAGGGATCCTGAAAAAGGGTGAAATGTACCATTACTTCTTAAATGTGTGTTAATGTATATTAAAAAATGAATACCAACGATGTCGTACTTGAACAAATACCTTAGCACTTTCCATACACATATCTCTATATTTTTTCCGGTAACGTTGGGAGTCCCCTTTTAATTGCTGATTGTGATTTTGAAGTGATGTAATTAAATGACGCATTTCCCTATTAATTGGACCAGTTTGTTCATGAGCAGCTAAATTTTGTTCAAATTCTAGCCTAAGAACTTCATACTCCTTTCTTACAACTCCTAGCATATCTTCTAGTTGAATCATCTCAGTTCGCATTTTCTTTTGTCCAAGAAGCTCTTCACTCTGCAAATTTACATCATAAACAAACTTCAAATCAACTTCGTAATTAAAATGCAATTTGAATACAAAAGCCCAAAAACTTATCACTACCTCCATTTGTTCGATGTGCTTCAGATGATTAGTTCTCATTGTAAATAATTGATTCCTCGTATCGTCTAACGTTGACCTAAGTTGTAGTGTATCGTTATATATCACTGAGAATTTCGACTGTAAGCACTTATACTCTTTTGATTCAACTATGACGGATTCAGGAAGCTGGCGGATATCTATTCTTAACTTTTCTAATTCTTTTAAGGTTTCCCGTTGAGTTTTGTGTAATTTTTCTAATTCATTTAAACGATTTGCAGCTTGCTCACGAAGTTCTTCAATTTCTTTTCTTAAATTAATCACTTCACTATCACTTATTTCAACTTTTTTCTCCTTTTTTGTACTCCCTTCGCTTCCGTACATTTGTTGAAACCGTCTACATTTTTCATTCAAATCTTGTATATGGTATGTTAATTTGTCGTTGTAGCTTATCAATTTCTTGATATCCCATTCCAAGTCATCTACTTTGTTTTTCAGATCTTCGGCTTTTGTTTCCTCTTCGGATAAATGGTCAGTAAGAAAGGAGTACTAAGTAAATGGAAGGAAAAATAAAAACGCACAAAAGTAAAATAAAAAACAGCAAAGCAATTACCTTTAAATATATAATTTAAAACTTCAAACACAAACCTTATCACTCATCACATGAAGCTTTTGTTGCATGAAGTTATTGAAGCAATCCAGCGAAGTGTTCTGCTTCTCAATACGCTCGCACTCATCCTTAATAATTTCACTGAGAGATCCATCCCCTGTAATAAAACGTAGTAAATCTTAAAGCAATTTCTCAAAGATAAAATGACAAAAAATTAAGCCAATTAATAACTCTTTAAGATCCGTACCCTCTATACTTCCTTTGATAGCCTTTGTTACTTTTTCATTTCTTTGTTGTAGTCCGTCAAAGGACTGGATAATCTTCGCGACGGCATTTTTCGATCCCTAAAACACAAGGAAACAAGAATACATTAAACTCTAATAACAAAATTAAATTAGATACAGGTTAAGGTTGCAAAACCCCAACCCCAGTCAAAGTTGCTTTAAATGTTCCTTTTATCATTATAACATTATAACATTATAACATTATTGCATTCAGTGAGAGATATTCATTTATGTAACATGCACATTAGAAGGATTTGACTTTTATACGATTCAAACAAACAAACGTATCCATTCTCTCACTGAATACACGATAATAAAGGGAACAGCCGATTAATAAAAGGACCGATTAGGTAATAAAAGGACTGATTAGGTAATAAAAGGACCAAATGATTAGCAATAAAAGGGATTTAATATTAAGTGTTGAAAAAGGTGCATAAAAATCCCATCCCAGCAAAAAGCAGCGCAAGCAAAGCACATTCAGACCCAAGAAAAAAAGAATAAAAAAGGTAGGACAGACACAGGGCGGTATCTGAATTAGGGTTTTAAGGGTCAAACCCCCCCCCCCCCCCGAAATCTAAAAATTAACGTTGGAGGGATAGGGAATTGGCGTGGTTAAACCCTCCCCGAAATATATTGAGGGGATAGAAAAAACCCCCTCCGAAATTTTTTCTGGATACGGCCTGGACAGACAAGATTAAAAGGTATGAGGTATTTTTTTGTTATTTATGTAATACCCAAACAGAAACAGGAATAATCTCGAGACTTTGTTGAAATCCTGTTTCACCCTGAAAATTGAAAGTTAAGCAAGATCACGAGCAACGGATTCAAAAAAAAGTTTTTTTCTGAAAACAATTCATTTAAATTATGGTAAAAAAGGCATGGTTAAAAGTATTTTTCTACATCAGCGTAAAGGTGAAAGAAAACTTTTGGAGTAATCAAGGAGGGTTTAGAATGAAAGAATAAAACAAAAGCAAAAACAGACAACAGACACTATAATTATTTATACAATAGCGAAATTAAAAAAAAAAAAAACCTCACCCTCACCTTTACGCCGATTGACCCCCTCCTGCCAATAGTTTGAGAAGGAACTAGATGGATGAATGTGTAATAGGATTTTTTTAGTGAATTCAGTTGGGTTTCATGTGCTAGAGGAAATTAAGACGTTTTAAGTGTGATGAGGCAATTCTAAATTAAAACAAAAGGTTTAAGGAACACACAAGAACATGGATTTTAAACGTTAATGTATTAAACCAAATTGACATTGTAAACAAGACCACAGACAAACATATTCATACAAGGACTCACATTCATTTACTATTTAAACATCTATATGAACTATGAGGAATTTAAAAATAAATGCCTCACACTTGGCAAGAAACTCTGCAGTTGGAATTTGAAAATTAAAGAAAAGAAAGAACTGAAAGAAGGACTTTACATTTAAAAGATAATTGGAAACAAAATGCATATTGCAAAAGCTTAAATGCGTTTTTACGTTTCCTTGTACGTAGAAATTAGTGAGACTGCTGATTAGTGCTGATGTGTTACCTAAAAACCCTTTCATTTTTATAAAGTTAGTACCCATATTTGATACGACATATTAAATGATAAACTATGAGTAATAATTATTTACCCCAACTTTATTAGTCAATTGCTCATCCAGTTCAGATTTATCCCACGTTGATAACTGAGCTAAAAAAGAGGTTGTACTCTCATTGTCGCCTAAAACAGACAATAAAAATTTATTGAGTATCCCCCTCCTTATATTTTGTTTGTAAGTAAAACTTGTAAGATTTCAAAAACAAAAAATAACTCACTATTGCCATTAACCTCGTCTGTCTCAACTGAATCGAACCTTTGGAGTAATATCGCAATGTCTTCATTCAATTGATTCCAATACCGATTAATTACATTGAGTACTGCATCATCTTGCGTTTGTCTTGTCTCCAGTTCCAGAATAAGGTCTAGTAAGTCTGCTTCTTTCTTTCTACGCTGTTCAATACGCTGCAAGAGAAACCAAAACAAAACATTACAACATTAAACTCTCAAGGAATTATTAAATTATCTTTCTTTGCTCTTCACCGCTAACAAAACTCTACCTCGCTTCCCCACAAATAAAAAACCCCTTACTTGTTTTAATTTTGCATGCTGAGCTTTTAAAGCACCAATATCCGTCTCTTCAATAGTGGAAGTGGAGACAGGTCCTATTCTTAAGGGCTCATCTACAACAGCTTGCTTTCTTATCGGAGGTTCATCCCCATTACACGGAGCAGCCGTACGTTTCAGAGATGTTCCAGAAACCTTTTTACCCCGGCCACTCCCTCCGGTCGGCTTCTGTCAAACAGCAAATTAAATATCAAGTCATCCATGATTAAAACAAAGTCTCCTCCCTCCCATCAATTTCAGAAATTTTAAAAGCTTTCTTTTTCATGCAAATCAAAACATAAAAAATTAAGAACTTTTGGTCACCTTATTGTTTAAGCTGTCTAATGACAGCATCTTCCGTCCAGTGTGACAATTTCCTTTGATAGGCCTCAGGAAACTTGTAATTCTTGTTTGAATTTTATTATCCTTAAAAATTTTAAATGCCAGGATGAGAAAATCATCCGGCCGAAGTTTTCATTAACAACAAATTTGATTCATTATTTTTTGTTATCTCTTTACAACGTTCCTATGGCGATTTCTGGGTCAAATTTTTATGCCATTTTAAGGACAGTCGTAGTATTTAAAATAAAACTTATAACTAAGGGTACATAGGTGTGAGGTTGTAGGTAAAGATTGGAAAGGGTTAAGGAAAAATAGGTCATAGGAAAGGAAAGGAAGGGGAGGGGAAAGGTTAACACTCACTTAAGATAAAACTTTTACTATTCACTTTTTTTATAATTATTTTTCCTTTTTTTAAACATCTATTTTCAGAGTATAAAAATGTTTCAAATAGTCCTAGATTCGCCCACCGATAATCACTTCGGGGACGACTAGGTCAGATAAACCATGAAAAAGCCGCTCCCTAGGAGACAACTTCAAGTTCTATACTGAAGAAATAATTATGCCATTACTGGCTTATTTTTACTACCCTCCTCTCCGTCTCAACTCTTAATCACTCATAGAAATGTCAAAGGTTAAAATTTTACCGTGATCTTCATCTTGCGTTTAAAGTTGAAACATTTGCACTTTCCTCTACAGTGACAGCAAACCTTAGCGTTTGCTGGAATCATTATTTCGACACTTCCTTGGGTGCCGGTGCCTACACCACCGCCCGCCACACAATTACATTCAACTTGTGGAAAAATTTTGAAAAAAAACCTAGTTCTTATTTAAAAAATTTAAAATTTTGAATTTCAAAGTTACGTTATATTTATCATCTTAAAAAGGCCTAATGTATTTCATTGAGGGAACTTTTTCTGGAAAATTTTGAAGATTTATGAAATAGAAATTATAAATGACTAAAAATTTTGAAAAAATTGAAAAGTAATTTATTGAAACGGACAATTCCCTAATTTACTTTGTCCTTATTTTTCCATAATGAAGGACTTATTGTCTGTCTGGGCAGAGAGATAATGCCCTTAGGTTGGGATCTTGGCTCTTTTCAAAACTTGCGGACTTATTTCTCTTGTAGAACTAACGTTTATATTTGGCTTAAGCATTTTATTCAGAGATGACTCGTACACACGTTTATAAATGGCTTGGGTCGTCGGGTTAGGTTATGTGTGTGAGAAAAATGGATTATGTGACGAAAGCCGAACCCCCTCCGGCTGTTGTCTGCCTGGAGTGCCAGTGCCACCACCACTATCCATGCCACATCATCATCCCTTTCGTCACCATCACCACCACCACCGGATTCTAAGACGCTATATTATGCTTCCTATAAGAGACTAGAAGAGTAGAGTCGGCATTATTGTCTCAATTTCCCCACTCCTGTTTTACTATTCTGTCTCATTTTCCTCGTTTCGTATATTGTTAATACCTTAATATTAAACTTAATATAGGGTTCTTCTGCTGCAAATTAATGTCTAAGGCGGAAATCTAGCTAAGAAGTAGTAATTAGGTATTACAAAACTGATAGTAAAAGGGCAAATAATATAAAAAGATGCCGCAGAATACCGGATTATGCCTGAAATAGAAGTTCTGTATGGTAGTTACTTGGTGGGTGGTCTGGTCATATATTTCATGAAAAAGTCTGAAAGACTAGGAGATTGAATGAAGAAATACGTCCTCAGTAGATAGTAGATTGATTACAATTATCAATTTCTTTGAATAAATTATTTTAAAAGGTTAAAGCTATTTTTGGAGAAATAAATGTGTGGGGTTAGGAAAGGTTGGGTATGAATTTAAAATTAGTCGGTGGTGGTTGGTTGCTATCGGGTATTTCAGTGGAATGAGTCTTTTCTAGCTTTTTGAGATGGAATGATAGAAAATTGTGAGATTGTGTTATAATATTACCAGAGATTAAGATGGAAGAGATGATAACATTTTTGTATCGGGTCACCACGAATAGGTGGGTATGTCAGGGATGAATTAGTAATGGATAGTAAAATTTTTGAACTGAATACTAATTATTTTGCATATTGCAGTGCAGTAGTGGCAGAATTTTGTAAGTATAGTATATCTATTTCCGTGGGTTGGCTTTTAGAGTATAATGTAAGGAAGTATAATGTAAAATCATAATTGTTTACGATTAAGAAATGGCCATGGCATTGATACAATACTTCAAATGAGGTTGGATGCTAATCTACTGCTAATTTCAAGATGAACATAGGTTTTCTAAGGAGAGTTGGATAACGTGTAAAAATTAAGAAACAAATATTTGTTTTCGTTGTCGTGTTTTTCATCTCAAACGATTTCAAATTGCAATAGAAATAAGGAGTCACAATATTAGCAAAGCCTTTTTCTGTGCCTTGAACTTACTAACTATGACGTTAATTGAGCTCAGGGCTTCTGTACTATGTAGTCTAGAAAAATAGAAGAATTTGACTAACCAAAAATTAAAACCGTACTGTTTTTTTGTCATGAATTTAGGAATTATGATCCTTACAATTTCTATAGATTAAAATCATGCATTTGGTAAGAATGGTAAGTAAAGTGTTTAATTTCAAAGGAATAATGTCAACAAATTAAAAACCATTAATTCATACTTATCCGTAGCTGCCTTATTTGCTCCTTTTTAATCTTCCGCACTACTTACACACTGTATAACATCAAAGCAAACACTTTTGTGATGATATGTCATTTGCGTTATGTTAGCAAAATAAAATCAAGTTACGTAAACGTATCATTATCATGAATTAAGGACGGAGAGAATAAACACAATTTTCCATATTATATAGATTAATAATATGTAGCATTCGGATAGGGTAAAGCAGGTAGACCGTGTAACCTAGTTAGGAATTCATCCGGGTAAGAATCCCCACTCCATGGAAAAATATATTAAAGTAACCAAAAAAGACGAATCAATAATCCGGTGGTAGGACAATAACAATATAATTGAGTGGTATAAATTGAAGTAATCTCTAGGCCTCTAATAATATTATTACTACTTACTCTCCAATTCTCCACAATAGGATAATATCGTTCAAAACAAGAGTATTATTTTTGAAGGATGATGAAAGGGAGATTTCTCACATAAATATTGTTCTATTGTATCATTCATCATCCCACATGCCATTTCATCTGGTCTACTAGTCCTCAAGTGGCGAGGTGACCCATTTAACTAAAACTTATCAATGATAAACAACTACCTAGCTTTCTAACAATAAGTTAATTGAAAAAACATTCCATAATTCTTCAAATCAGAGATATATTGTTAAAATTTGTCTTTTTATCATTTTTTAGCAGCCTTTGAGACAAGTAAAAACAAGCTGGGAATATATAATTTTAGCAATCTAGCTCAGCTCGAAAACATCTCATATCACAACAACATAACATATTAAATGTCCTCTTTCCTGTAATGACTATCCACTATGCAGATTTGCTACGATTGAAATAAAAAAGCAAAGTATTCCTACTCCATACTGGTCAAATTCATGAGTATGAATGAGTTAACAAGGAATAATAGGTTGCTTTTAATTTTGCAATCATCCTCGATCCTACATTTCTCTTTCATTATAAATCTTAAATACTTTATTTATCGTTTTATTTCCTCTGTTCTTTATGATAGGCCAATCTCCTAAAAGTTGTTTTTCCAGCAGAAAAGCACAACTTTTAATTTGTTGAGCATAGGTTTAGAAATAATATCGGTTTTTAATTTAGTTAGTTAATCACAAAAGGGCTAACAGAAAATCAATCAAAATACATATAAGAGAATCCTTTGATATTCACATAATATTAGTATTCTGCATAAATCCCACATGTGAATGAATGACATGGATATAAAAACAAAATAATATGTTCCATCCGGTTTAAAATTTCTTTTATACCTTTCTCATTTCCAAGAATTCTATCTTTGTTTACCAACTCTTATCTTTCTCTCTAATCAAGTAATGTTTAAGACCCAACACCACCGTTCTGAGAAATCTACTGCGTCTAATGGTTATCATTACTCTCTCTAAAATATAGAAGCCGTATTTGGTAAGTATTAGATTATTCATTACTTCGTAGATCTAGTAGAATATTTAGCTTTAAACATTTTCTGTATACAATAATATGAGAATCGAATCGAAAACAAAATTCATTCATTAAAATTAAAATCCCTCAAAATCAATATTATATATCATGTTCCATCATCATCACCGCACCTTCAACCGCTTGAAGCCTTAAAGTACCAAATCCAATTTAACCAGGATTCTATATATCATGAAGCACATACCGTCGATATCCATATTGTCTACTGCTTCGATAGTACAACTAATCTTTAGCATATTTCGAGATCGAGACTATTTCTTAGATAAAATTTAAAGTATCCCTACTCTTAAACTTGTACACAAAATGTCCACTCATTTATTTTCCCTCTTGGAGTTAGTTCATAAAACAACAATTACCATTAATGACATTAATGATATTTTGTCAATTATGCTACTAAGAAGCTTCTAAAGATAAGACTAGTGAACAGATGAGATAACTAATAGGTTGAAGCTTGATGTGATTTATTTTCAAAGCCTGCAGTACAAGTTTTATGATTTTTGAAAATTTTAGAGGACGTCTGTGCCTCGGCCATGACAATGAGGACAATGCGAGTCATAATATTCCTATTTTATACAAAAGTATGAACTGCAGATCTTCCAAATTCAGCAAAATGTAATGGCAAGGATTTTTGTCAATGATATATGATATTATATTATTAAAAGTATATAAAAGAGTTAACTCTCAATGTCTCAATGTTATTTAAAATGAGGTCTGACATAAGTGTCATCAATACCATTCTTATAAGCTTGATAAAATTCCAAGAAGTTTCAAGTGAACAATAGGTGATTAGGATTTGAGCACTAAATAATCATTAAATACTAAAATAAAGTAATTTGAGATTTGCTTCAAGATATTCATGTATTATTCAACAAGAACAAACCACAAGACAAGAAAGGATACTGATGAGTAGACAATTATTTGCTTTTCTAAGATTCTATGAATCATTTATGCTCCTAAATATAAATAATAATCCATTTAAATGAGGTGCGTCATCTAAATTAAAAATTTACTCGATAAGCAATACAAAAATACACAAGATTCCACTCAATTAGACACCTTGAAGAATTTCCAGTCACAAAGCTAAAAAGGTATTGTATGTTTTGATTGGAAATTGCAATTAATGAATGTACTCAAGATGACGTGCTACCTTTCCTCATACTGGCAAACTTTTCATCGAATTGGTACGAATAAGGACTAAGGGCTGGGATAAAAGGTCAAAGTGTGGATGATAAATCTCTCCCGTATAAATCTCATCTACATGCTACAGTATAAAATGTTTCATACCAGGTAGACAAAAGTAGAGTGACAGGAGTCATTTTTCATGAATGAGGAGAGTTAATGAATGTCCCTAGGTGTGTTGGTAAGAGGCATTGGAGAGAGGAATGAGATAATAGGCATGGATTTCTTTCTAACTACTGGTCTGTGGACATGGGTATCTAATTAAAAAATAACGGTATTCAACTCACATCACTATACAGAAAAGGAGATGAGCTCTACTTGAAAAGATTGCTCAATTTGGCACACGTACACGGCTCCAGAGACTCCAGGCAGAGAGAGTAATAATGAATAAGCTGGTTGATCGATTTTAATTGTGATCCTTAAGATAATGATCTTTTATGTATTGAACAACTTTCTCATTTATGTCATCAGTCACTTATAGACACTTTTTATATTTTTACTACTACTAGGCTTTATACTTTCTCTTATTTTTAACAGTGTATTTTCAATGCCTTGAGTCTTTATGGTGATCCATGAAGTGGGTCTATTACACTTTTTGCTTTTTAAATAAAAAGCAGGTCCAGTTTAGGCGTTTTTCCATACAAAAGCCAACATTAATTTTGAAAGTAAAATCCCAAAATATGAAAATATTACAATCTGCTGTAAAAGATGAAATCCACTAAAATGACTCAAATTCAGCCTTCTTAATAAATTGTTTATTCGGAGCTTGGTTCTTGAATTGCTTGCAATTTCACTCACAAGAAGTAACTAACGTGTGCATTTCAGAAGAAACTATTTTCCATCTCTTAATGTGTGTAAAGGAAATATGCTTTCTTGGGTATTAGAAATTTACCATATGAAGATAATAGCAAAACTCAAATTTTGCTATTGCTTACCATTCATCTTCCTATATCTTTGTCTATAGAAACACACCACTAATTTAAAATCTATTAGTCAACCTGAAGTGGGTTCATTCCTGAGGTAAATCTATTTCAGACTTATTCGTTATTTAATCTTAAATCTTTTGCTTGAATCTCATTACACCAGGCTGGAAAGCTGAAAGATTGATGTCTCCTAGACAGAGTCCTATTAATGTCCAGTTTAAACTGTAGTAATAAACTTACTTAGGAAATGAAAGTATGGAGCCGAATGTAAATTATTATCTACAGTCGAAGAATAAATGATATTTAGCATAAAATATGGATTCATAGATAGTTCATGAATAGGACAAATGTATATTCTTTAGTAGAGGAATTAATCCATACTACTTTGTAAGAACTTTTATCCTGAACAAATAAGACCTGCTTTCTTATTTCTATTTCCAATAAATCTCTGAGCTCAGCTTATGGTTCTTACAATTCTTAATTTTCCAATCGTGTACTGATAACGTGTTAGAATTGTGCATGATTTGGGCATTATGTACGTGTATTCCAAGAGATTTTCCATGCCCTACGTCTTCATCAGCCTAGCGTTGGGAGTAGTTGATACTGTACCTTCGACATGAGGACCCTCCAAAGTTATCTCAATCCCTTGCAGTCAAGTTTTCTAAATCCCAACGATTTAATATTGCAGTCCATAATCATCTGTCTATGAACATTTTCTGTCCTTAGTTTGAAACACGTTGCAAGGGATCAGATCCCTAAATCTTACATTGTTTCTGCATGTAACATCCTCCCTTAATACAAATTCAGACTTATTAATGTTTCAGTGGGAGATTGAGACTCAGCTCATGTATTTCCCCACCCCAGGATGAGATGGTTATGTGGTCGACAGAAATTCAACAATGGATAAGAAATTAGATATTGGATACAATTGAGATTCGGTATTTTATCCGAATACGGAAAGTAGACTCTAATCATCCGGGCTTCGGCTCCTAAATCCCTTATGTGCTAGAATAGAATTTAAGATGAGTGAGGTGGGCGAAGCTACGAAAAATAAAATGAACAATGAATGATAATGATTAATGGGAAGTGTTTTGATCCCTATGGGCTGTATGCTTTCCAACTGTGTCTAGACTAGAATAATTACCTAGGTTGATAAGATGTATGATGTTACTAATCACTATTATTTTATATTTGCTCTGTTATTATGTTCATTATTAAGTTCTACTTTTGTTCAGTTTGCTACTTCATTGAAAAAATTAAAGCCAAAATATGATAAAGGGACAAAGTTGTTGACAACTATGAATTTTATGTTCATGGAATAGTCATAACTTCAAAAGTAGGGAGATTAAGCTTCAAAATGTCAAAGCTATAAGAATTTTGATACCCTTCATGTAGTCTTTTTATTTCATGAATCAAAAATATTGTATTCAAACAGCTTTAATCTATATTCTCTGAACTCTCTCCAGTACATCTGTGCATGGTTTTCTTATGTGGGATTAGGTTCATTCAATATATGATCATTTTAGTCGTGTAATAGATGCAATTGGAAATTCTTGTATAGCTGATATCGGAGTAAATGAAAATGTAATAAATACTCGACAGGTTTTGCCTCATAAGAGATTATTTTATTTTTTTTTACAAAATGGTTGTCCAAGCATAAGCACAGATAATCAAGAAACTAGAAACTGTCATTAGATATATATATATAAATATGTACGTTAATATAGCAAAGACGCTTTCAAAAAGTTTTCCAATATTGTATTACAGAACTACTTCTAGTATAGCTTAATTATTAATATTTTTTATAATTAAATTTAAATTCCTTTCATAAAATGGATTGACCAAAAAGTATAGAATAAAGTGGTGTTTTACATCCTCAAAAGCAATAGCTGAATGACAATCATTAACAAGTTTAAGTGTAAAAATGGAATTCAATTAGAAACTGTATGTGGATACATTTAAAATTAAGTTATAGCATATAATTAACAGCGTTGCTTACTCTAGCTAAAACTAAACAGTAAAATGTTTCAAGTTAAAATTTTCCAAAGTAATTATCAAAGAGAGATAAGAATAACATCTGAGTTAATCAGATATTTAAGTAATTAAAAAATATAATTAAAACAAGGGTTAAAACAAATTAATTAAAAGTTAAAGCACATTAAAACAAATCAGAACAAGACCTCAAAAAGGAAGTTTCTTAAAGCATTACTTAACTTCTAGAATACACACTTGCTTATTAATAAATTATTAGCTATTATGTTATTTTCTAAAAGTCCTAGCTTAACATTAATTTTATGTGTCACATCGTAGTTTAACGATTTAATCTACATACATTCACGATTCACATGAAATGCATTTACGAAGACTTACGAAGATTTAGTTTTTCAAAGTACAACCTGAAGAAAAAAGCATCCTTGGTAGAACTTTATAAATATTGACCCGTATATTTTAACTTGTGAGGGTTTTTAGCTCCATAATGGATCAGCTTCTTGACCCATTTTAATCTAAACAATTACTATTAAAGTATTACTTAGCTAATTTAACATTTATATTAAATTTATAGTTAGATATTGAAAAAAAGTAATTAAGAAATTTTCAGAAATGCTCCATTTAACTTTAAATGAATACTTTTTAAACTAATATTAATGGTTTGATCCTAATTACAAAAACTGTGAACATTTAGAAACAAAATACTTATACGAAATTTAAAATATAGACTTAAAATTATTTAAAATTTACCTTGATTCTTATTTCTAGATTTCAACAATTTAAAATTGTATAGATTCCACAACTGTACATTATCCTAAGTTCATTTCAGTTTAAATTAGGTATGTATACTATACTGTTAAGCTTAGAAAGAGTAAAAATATTTAATTGTGAAAAAGTGTGCTAGAATCTTAAGAGCTGAAGTAAAAAGAGATTGTATTTGAAAAATTGTAAAGTAAAGTGGATAAAAGTAAAAGCGATTCTAACTATATTTCTAACCCAAAGCCTTTTTCTTATTTAATCCGTTGTAAACTTAATAACTATTTCATACTATGTAATACAACTCGGAATGCTTAATACCTATTTTCTATACTATCTATACTACACTCGTCTACATCTAAAGCGTCTCGTCTAATCTTAAATTTATTTATTTATTTATAATTATAAAGCTTAAAATTTATGACATGGATAAAAATCCTGTAAACAGTAATTCCATTATAATATTATCCTAGCATATAACATAAAACAGATTGATGAAAATTATTATCTAGTGATTAATTACTATTAATATTACTAAGCTATTACTATAGTTGTAAATGATGTTCTCTGGATTTATGCAACATTAATATATCATATGTAAAATTAGATGAAATATAATTTACAAAAAATTACACTAAAAATTGAGTTTCAACGTGAAAGCTTTATGATTCAAATTTGCTATACTTATTCCATATTTTCTAAACTGTTAAAACTGCATATTTCTATATCTAGGAAGTTAAATTTAAGTTGAAGAACTTAATCTTATTATTACAATACGTTATAAACAAAGTATTAACATTCATAATTGTATTACTAAATAAAAGTTAGAAAATATATTTTTTATGAAATCAAGAAAATAATTGTTAAATTAAAAAAAAAGTACAAATCAAAGTATCTTTTAAAAAATGGGTGGTTTTATGAGCTCTCTTATCTTATCTAATGATTCTAATTTGCCTAATTTTTTTCGTAATTTGCTAATGCTTATTGTTTTAAGTAAGGAAAGCTATTATATAACACCAATAAAATGGTACCCAACCTGTATTGCTGAACCGGATCTTCACCATCTTAAAAAAGAAGGGATTTCATTTATTCCGGAGTCAACGGCTATTTACTATTCACTAACAAATATATCTTCCTCCATATTACTCCTATAGTTTGCTTAAACTTATAAAACTAAAGCCTATTAGCTTCACTAGCACTACTTTTATCAAGTGTTCAATGTAATTTTTGAATCATCATTAAGTTCACATCCCTCTAGGTGATAATTTATAATGTATGCCCAATTATGCCAAAATGCTCTCACAGACACCGTATCATATAAGTTATTGTAAAGCAGAAAGGAAGCAATATTAATACACAAAAACCAAGCAACTATGCAGTTGCTCATAATTTTACCACCTAAGTTACATTTAACAATTGAATCTGTCTCAATTCATGTAAGAATGCTTTCTTACCGTTTATTCAAAATTAATGGAGTTTACGATTGTATCTGTGTGTAAATATTGTAAAATTACAATCCTTAAATCTTCAGTATTACTAAACCAACTTAGTAATCAGAATCAGACTCATCTGAAAATTTATAATGACAAGGACATGGACATACCTCTGTCTTCCCAACTGGCCGTCCCTCTTCCATCTCAGAACCTTGAGCCACACCCCTTGGGTATTTTCTCTCATCAAACTTTGCCTTCTTGTTAAATTTCCCCTCAGAATACTTGGAACATCCAGGAGTTGGCTGGATTACAGAGAATTGACATACTGGTTCAATTACAATAGTTTCTTCATCCATTTCTGGAGACCATTCTGGTTCTGGTGAGTTCGGCTCAAATTCTTCTGACGGTGGCATCGTTTCATCTTCATCTAAAGCCTGGACTTGAAAGTTTTCCTCTGAACTCAAAATCATTGCTGATGAGTTTAAAACATCTTTCGTCTCCTCGTCCTCATTGTTTACATAGATGTAAGGACAGTCATTAGGGGCCATGTTATAGCCGGTAGGATATCCTTCATTTTTTTCTCGCTTCGGAATTATATGATTGATCATCATCGGTTGGAAAGATTTCTGTTAAATTACAATTATTTATGATATTCTGTTGGGATGCATTAAATTTAAGGGCTTTCACGGTTTTTAATATCTACCACGATCGACTTTATTATGAAATTATAAAAAAGCAATCAAATCAAAGTATACTGCAGATTTTGTTTAATAAAACTAGGACCTTATGGACCTTCTAGATCTTCGTGAGGAAAAAACCCCTGTCGGTCAATCTAAATACTTACTTTGTGAGCATATTTGCATTACTGTCTTACCAATTAATTCTATCTCGCTTCATGATTTTTTTTTATATAATCAGCTTATCCAGCTAGTGAAAAAAATGAAATGAAAACACATAAAAATGATGATTTACCTCTACTCTGCTGTAAAAGGTTGAAGCGTGGAGACGGCATCTCTTCATTGAATCCACTATTTGGACTTCATTATGGAAACGATCAGCCCAAACTGTTTTCCTATTCATTTGTTCCTCATTTTTATAAGAAGTTTCATGCCACTGCAACTTCCCTTCATCTTCTTTCCTCATTTCTTCCATTTCTTCGTCATCTTTTTCGTCTTCCAGAGAGCTCTCTTTACTTTTCATCATTACTTCATCGAATTCCTCATCATCGTTGAAAGTGAGGTATTCTGGAGGCATCGCCTCAAAATCTTTTTTGTGTTGGACTAACATTGGATCAGCTGGTGGTATCTCGTCGTCTTCAGACTTTTTGTGGGTCTGAAGTTTAGGTAAATTTTGTGCAATTTTGGCTACTACAACCTCACTTTCGGGGGGTGGCCGGAAGGGGATGAAAGCAGGTACTTTCAGGATTCCAGATTCTTTTGGCCCTACTGCTTTCACAGGGACGTTTTTCTTACGTTTTGAGCTTCCACTTCTTGGGATAACTGGATTAGATTTACTTTTATTCTCTTTTGAAGAGTCAGAGTCAGAAAAATCTTGGTCCGAGTGCCCTGTAATACCCCAAAGTGTATTCTTTCTTAATCTCGTGCAATACACTCTTCTATATGCTGACTTTTTCAATTTCTTTGATTTAGGCTGCTTTTCCACTTCACCTTCCGCTCTTGGTGGCTCCTCACCTCCAATGATTTCACCTCCAATAATTTCACCTCCAATGTCACCTTCAATAATTTCACCTCCAATGATTTCACCTCCAATAATTTCACCTCCAATAATTCCACCTCCAATAATTCCACCTCCAATAATTTCATCTCCAATAATTTCATCTCCCTTATTTTCATCCCCATTACTTTCATATCCACTCCCATTTTGAAGGGCGTCTTGGCTTTTATTGTATTTCAAAGCCTTAAACAGCCTCCCATGAGTTTCCATTTTATCTTCATCTGTGTCTTTTTCGGGAATCATTACTTCAGACTTCAGACCCCGTTTCTGTCCAGTGATAGGATTGGCTACAGCAATGATTGGGTTCTTATCAGTGACACTGGACGCATTTGTAACCGTAGAGTTGATGATCCGGTAATCGGCCAGCTTCCCAGTACTGTTTGCTATTTTCTTGAAAGTTATCTTGATTGGGGGTTCTGCTTTTGGAGTAGTATTTCCTATTTTATCCCCACAACCCCCTGTAAGCATGATCTCAGAAGTATGGGACAAATCCACGTGGTTGCATTCACAAAGATCTTGAATGGGTTCCAATAAAGGAGGCTGACGATTGTTACAGGAATCATTACTTAAGTCAAGGCGTAGCGGAAATGAATCGATTGTATCCAGTTCTGGAGGTTTCCGATATGGTACAGTAGGAGAAGTAGAAGTAGTAGGAGAAGAAGCACCAAGTGCAAAAACACCCTTGCAATCATTGTTATGATAAGAGCAGCTTGGCTGATTGGAAATAAGACGGTCTGAATTTAATGCAAGGGTTGCTTGGAGTCTAGTTACTGGACTTCTCAAGTTGACACAGGGTACTCTTAAGCAGTAACGATAGTGTTTACAGATTATCTGTAGAAAGTCAGCTAGGGCCAAGGGATTGTCTAGTAAACCTAATGCTGAGAGAACTTCTTGAGCCTTTTCAAGACGTTGTTGATCTAGCTTCGAAGGCTTTTTGGGAGGGGTTTGTCGTCGTGAGTTTTTTTTCTTTTTACAGACCCTTTTTCGGACCATGTTTCTATAAAGTTGAGAAATATTAAACTTCAAAGTGCATTCTGGTTTAGTTAGAAGAGTCCGTAGTTATGATTTTTGGAAGAAAAGATTAAAAAACATTCAAGTATTATTCCCCATAGACCTTTAAATCAGTAAATATGGTACACACCTAATAGTAAACCACTGACTATAGATTTGGTAAAAGGGAAAGTACAACACAGGTATTTTATGAGTGAATGAGACAAAGCGTTGGAAATTAAATTGTGTGACATGCCAATATTTTTGGTCCCTTATCCCTTGCTAAATGCCACGCCCTTATCTGTTACAAGTCCAGCAATATTCAATACTCATGCTGAATTTCATAACTATCTTTCAAAACTATAGGCAAGTTACTAAATCTTCAATATGAATTCTATTTTAAACCCAACATATAAATTTGGTAGTATTGTATATAATTTTCGAATTTCCAATGGAAAATGTACTTGATTCTCGGTTGCTTTCCTTTTATTTGTGGATGAATTTCAATGTAAGTGTGTGTAAATGAAAAATGAATAAATGTAATTTATAATTCCACTTTCCAATATGATTTTTGCTTAAAACTTACATTTTAGACTTTCATTTTAGACTTTTAGAAAAGCAACTTTAAAAGAACAAAAAAAACCGAAGAATTGAAATAACTACTAGCTACTTGACCCTTAAAAATTTGATTTTATTAAGTGGTTCTCATGTTCCAAAATTATGCAGAAAATCTAATTAAAATAATTCCAAATTGTATGAAAATGAGTAGCACAAGGTCTCATGAAATCTTTAGTTATTCTTTGTTTATACTCTTCTATAGAGTATAATTTTAATACCAATAACAATAACTACAAACCTTGCCATAATGAAACCTTATCATACCTAACAAATGATACTAATACTAATTATAGTAAAAGCAAAAAATCAGATAATTTGCCAAAAACACTTGAAACTTTTCTCTTACCTTCATGAAGTCTTGATCAAAGATGAAAAATGCCAAGACGCTCAATGCCAATCGTTTATACCGATGTACTTCACTAGTAGATGTTAGCAAGAATAAAAAACTATAAGTTGAACTAATAAAAAAAACCACCACTACTAACAAGATATTACTTTCACTCAAGTCCAGGGTTTTTTTTAATATCTCCACAATGACAAGGTTTAATCTTGATCCGTAGGCCCATGAAATCGAACTGACACTGTCGCGGTTTCTTCTGCTTATCTTATATCAAAAAGTAAGACGATGTGACATGGATGGAGAAGGAGGTTTGAATAAGCACAGGGTCAGTACTGGTTACTTGTAGTGGTAGGGAGCCAGGGCCAGGGAATGCAAAAATTTACTGAAGATGACACAATTCTATCTTTGCATTGGGAATTCATCATACACCTTTAATGCTATCATTGTCAATAGAAAATAAATTAAAGAGTAGGGTACAAAGACGCTGGTGTTTATTATTATTAGGTATTATAGATCGGGTAGCCTAGCTCCGGAACCTGGTTCGATTGACGTAGTCTGATTTTTAGCAAGAAATATTGAGATTTTAGACAGAGTATATAGTTGTACATAGGTGTTTTAATGTTTTAACTGTAGGGATCATTTCGCACTCTTGTTGGCATTTTAAAGGGAACATCAAAATCATAATGTTATTTAGCTCAGTATTCTTAATATGATTATTATTATCATTATCTTCATCATTAAATCATTACAATACTGTATTGATACTATATGAAATCAGGGAGTAGATAGGTGGTAGTTGCGTGGGTTATAATGTATAATTCCTTATCATCTTTTGTATTCCCTCATATTCTTTAGACTAAGAATAGAAGTAGAAAGTACAAATTTGAGGACTATGATTTCCGATATCAATTTACTATCCAGGTTAATTTCTGGTCTGGGCGTCTGGAATCGAAGTGTGCGATGATGGAAATGATTTAGAATTGGAATTTTAAACTTATTATTTATTATAAACCGAACGAAAATGTCAGATTTCATGCCCTATTTGGTGTCTAGAATTATCGTCGGCTCTCGAGGACAAAGGCTTATCCATAAGGCCTTAATTCGCCCACATCTTTAGTCAACCATAGTCAAACATAGACTTTCTTAGCTGGCAAGTTTTATCCAGTATTTTACAATATTATTTAATTTAAATATTATAGACATGATGAGATGGTGTGAAAATTTTTAAGCTTTGTTTATGGGGTTTGGCCGGTATTAAAGTAAGGGCACAAGCTCGAAGCCATTTCAAAGATCGTTATAGTATTTAAAGCTGAATGAAATCATTTTTTATAAACTTTCCAATATCATATCCTAACCTAATTAAGCTTGCCCCTTTTGGTTTTTATATTTGATATGAAAATAGACCACAAATTGCATAAGATGAGTTGTAAGTTCATACTTTTCTTGTCAGAGGTTATAATAGTTCATAGTTCATCTAAACGAAATTATCCTTTTAAAACTACAAATAAAGAATTTCACACTTATAGTTTACTCTCTTACTTTATTTATTTTCTAAGATAGTGTTACATCTTGAAGGCTTTAATGCAACTCACTGCAGTTTCTAGGAATTCTAGGAACATTGGAGCAGTCTCAATCGTGTAATTAAGGAATTATGACCTTTAAGTGCACCATGTGCATCACTTGACTTTAAGGAGCATTAAAGGAAACATACGATAGTAGTAATGTACACCCATCAATAACAATTAACCATTAAGTTTCCTCATATTTCACACTCGATCATCCACGTACTTAATAGTTCGATGCATTTATTGATTGTATCATCACTTCATCACTAATAAAAGCAAAATGCTCATATTCCAATTTCCAGACAGACGGCTGGATAGGTATTCATGCAGGAAAAACTTTCCCATTTAATATTTAAAAAAAGTATATCATCACCACCTATTCTACTTCCATAGTCTGTGATGTGATAAGGTCAGAAGGTTATTAAAATATTGATTATGGTATCAGTGGCATTTCTTTTATTACATTTTATAAGATTGAACTATTGTTCTATTCGTTCCAAGAGGAAATGCATATTTGTCCTTTCTCACGGTAAGAGTTGCCAGCTCCACGTGTGTATCCTACTACTATTCAAAACATCCAATCCACATTCCGTAGTTGGTTATTTTTATTACTACTTTTCAATCTAATCAATGCCAACTTTTAATTTTTTACCATGCAGCTTCTACGATGGTTGGATTAAAATAAAACCTAAAATGAGGATGGAAATAGGATGCGACAGAAGTGTATGAAAAACACAATTTAACAAGAAAACAAAGATATCGATTCCAACTTTCCACGAAGGTGTGATAGAGTTAAAGAGAAACAGACCTGAAGTAAACAAAAAAGCACATCAAAACCTATAAAGTTACCATTCATTCGTATTAGTGAAGAATTCG
The DNA here is from genome assembly GCA_034698605.1 of Isotoma decorata. Lineage (NCBI taxonomy): Eukaryota > Metazoa > Arthropoda > Collembola > Entomobryomorpha > Isotomidae > Isotoma > Isotoma decorata. The sequence continues at coordinate 44,637 of JAQGBU010000140.1, forward strand.
GCATTTCAACAAAATTTGTAAATAAACTGTTGACCCAGATATGGTTTTACTTACCAATTAAGTTAAAAAGCAGGGTTATTCTAACATGAAGTTTACCTTTAGGTGGACTTAAGGTGAAGAATGTTATCATTATATAGTAAAAAGATAATATTCAACATACAGAGTAATACTAAACTAATGACTTTGGTTGGAAATATGTAATATTTGAGACATGACATGAGCTACCTTTAATCTTTATCCATGATCATGATCATTATGCGTGGTTTTATTATTGACTACAACCATTTTAAAAAGAATGGGCTAAGTTACTAAAAGTAATCTCATATGCTGGAGAATTCCGAAGAAAGTTCTTTTAGGAAATGTGTAAACTGTTTATAATATTACAAAAATAATTTACATGTGAAAAGCCACAAATGGGTAAACAACTTTCTTAGATGTCTTTATTTATAGAGAAACTTGAGAGTGAGTGGTGGAAAGAAAGGTGTCAGAAATTCTTGAAAGATTTTGTCCCAATTCTGTATTATTCTTATTCTTACAATAAGTATTATGCTACAGGGTTGGTTAAATTGAATTTTCATCTTCTAGATTCGTTACATGCTGATAATTGCTCATTGACACAATGTGATAAGAAACTAATCAATCAGCAGGATTATTTCATTACTAAAGATCGAGAATATGGAGCCTTATGGGCTCCACGTAATCTGTATTGGATGTCGAGGGTCATATAGAAACGCTTAGAAGGTTGTACGTACGTGTATGTATGTATCAACCGTGTTACGTCTTAAACCTGAAAGAAAAAACAACTGCAGGTTAAAGAAGTCCCAGACATCTTTAAAGCCTCAGACTTGTCCCTAACAACCTTAAATTAATGTAAATTACCTAATTAGTCAAATATGTGCGAATTCTAGCCTACATGCAAGAAAGTTCAATACACATTATTAATGCACAAACCCTGGCCTTAATAATCTGATGGAATCTGATATTTTATTTTTCAATCTCATTACCTTTACTACAGATTTCTATCCAGTCCAACGCCCACACATATAAATAATATTCACAAGTCCTTTATATATATTTTTTAAAGCAATCAGACATCCATCCACCTTTGCCCATCATCCCAGCCAATACTTTATGATAAATACTAAGACCACATGCATATTATATACAGTCTTTCACTAAGAAACTTAATATTATCAGTAAAATATAGAATATTGCATTGTCTGAATAACAATTATAGTTGTCTTCAAACCTCAATTAAGTTCATGGCCACCCATTAGTGTTATCGTATTGATATTACGTTTAAAAAAATAGCTTATGAAAGTCTATGTTCTTTCTATTATATGAAGACATGAGTCATGAATCCGACACTTCATTTTACGTATATAGCATTACCAATAAAGACTGCATTTTTATTGTGTTTTATCTCTTTGCAATAAAATCAATCATCACATCACACTGGGAAACAGGGATAAAAGAAAACTAACCATGTAGACAGAAACAAATAGGAAGTAGTACAATTACAAAACAAAATCCTAACTCAATTGTCAACTTCAAGAAAGTTCTAAAAATTCATTCTCTCTGCATTATAATGCAATCACATATTATATGCTACAAAAACATTTTATCTTCTTATTCTAGACATACAATGTAAAAACGAAATTCGTATTAAATATGAAATCAACATAACTTTAATTTTTCCTTAACTAGGTTTTATTTTGTCCACTACTGCTGCTGAAAATTCAGCTAGCATTTAATAGTTGAGTCATAATTCTAATAAATAGTGCATCTGTAAATCGTTAAAATTAATGATGCATTCAGTATACATATGATATTATCATCATTCCCTTTGTATTTGCATGGAAAGCTCTGGATAGTTTTATAATAACATTTAAAAAGCTACACTATATCCTGATTTTACATCATTGTAATTATAAACTGAAGGAATTTAATGGGTATGGCTTTCGCTTGCTTGAATTGCTCAGCTACCTTATAGTAAATCGAAAATGCTAAAATGGAAGTCAAATGAGATTATTACCTACTTGCATGGAAAAAGAATACACATGAAAATTTGGACCCCATAGTCCTGCCTGAGCAAAGTATCACTTGTCAGTTGGTACTTACTATTATTATTTGCTTCTTACAAGGATATTATTAAATTGTATGAAATAGTTAAGCATTTTTTGGTAGACTTTTTCATTTTGATGTATTTGAGGTTGTAATGTCATTGATCACATTTTGTTCTTCGGATTTTTTTATATTGCTGCTGCTGGCTTGGCTGGTCTTGGTCTTGAGCTGATAGTCGACGTTAATGACTTCACAATAATTTGGGTATAACATCGTAAACTTGCATTTTCAAATTCTTATCACTTGCTATTTCTACACTCTTGTAGTGGAATGAGATTCTAATTTGAATGATATGAATTTAGGTTCAGCTTGCTTTTATGTAGATCTTTCTACATAAAAGCATTTACTAAAGCCACAGACCCATTTGCCAACTAGAATGTAGGAAGGACAGAGCCATTTTGGAACAAAATAAAAAAAGGTTAGGAAGGTGGAATCGGAAGGTTTTTTAAAATAAATTTTTGAAACTGAGTTCTTCGAATCTCTCGTTTTAATCTTAAATTTAAATCTTTCACACGAGGAAAGCTTTTTAAACTTTTATAGCCGTAATTGTATTTACGGTCATTTTTGGCGAAAGGTAATCGACAAATAATTAATTTTCAATTCTGTTAATTTTTTTTTAATCTTGGAACTTAACAAATTAAAGCCTCCTTATTTTGTCTCAAAGGCCAGCAAGTATTATGAACCGTCAAAGAAACCTTGGACTAATTAAAGATGCAAAAAATAATAATGTGTCATCAATCAGTTTTACCAATTCCACCACATCATCCACCAGTATTCCAAAACCAAAAAAAATCAGTTTCCTAAACTCAACCCATACTACAAGTATTAGCAGCAGTAGTGGTAGAAGTCAACCACAAAAATCGCGAGCCACCCCTCTTAATAATATCACTTATAAACCACCACAAGGTCGTTCTCGTATTGCGACTCAAGCTGTAAAATCTTCTGGAAGTAATCCCAAACGGAAGTTGAATGAAGAGATTATTCCTATAGCTTTACCAAAGAAAGATATGAAAATAGACTACAATTCAAAATCGCCAAGTTTTATGTCTCCAAAATCAAGCCACTCCAGTATTCCTAAAGGGGACTCCAATTCCTTTAGATTCGAAATACCAAAAAGCATTCTAAGTCCTACAAAAGTTATCAAAGAAACGAAAGCTGCGAATCTCAAGCTACTCAAAATGAATGATGAAGTTTCTAAATTAACAAAAAAAGTCAAGTTGGAGGTGGACGAGGTTGATATTTACTTGAAGATGAGGGAAGCGGAATTGGCTAAGTTGGATAAGAAGATAAAAGCTTATGATATAGAATTACAAAAACTAGAAGAAGCCTCAACAACGGTACCAAAAAATGATAAATATACTACGACTGCTGTCCCAAAGATTGCAAAATCAGTACTTCAAAATAGGTCTTCTACCCTTTTTCAAGGATTTGGTCGAATAACTAGGAAGAAGTAGAATGAAGTTGCCTCAGCAAAGGAAAATTTGATCTCAGGTGATAAAAAACAGGTAATTTCAGCTTTACTTATTACATTTCCTAACCTTTTGAATTCCTTTGTCAATTTTTTTGACCCCTGAAAATGCATAGTATTCTTTTCTTTCTACAAATCAACCGCAAAAAAAAGTGTGATTAAAAAATCCATCCTGATTTGTAAGTTTTGGGACGAAATAGCTAAAGCTTAAAACGCTTCTTTAAATATATGCTCTTAGCATCAGATTGAGTAAAATTGTTATAGATTTATCAGAGAAAACAACGGTTTCTTTCTTTTATTTTTTTTACATCTTTTATTTCTGACCAAGGAATACAAATAATGGTATTAGAACAATAACACTTTTGAAATGCACTTTAAATCATATTATTATCTCTACAATCTTTTCAACTAAAGGTATATAATAAACGTTATATTAAACTCTCCATTATAGAAACATCATCCTGTTTCCATTGCTGAATAAACCACCAGCAACTTCATCAAAATTCATGAAATCGAAATGTCGACGGGAACTACGTGTCTCTCTGTGTAGTATTTATCGATTAACTTCTATTTCTATTAGAAGTTGTTCTGGATCCAAGAATCAAGAACCAAGAGATCAAGTATAAACGATTTATATTTTCGCATTCGCTTACATCTTAAACCAATGCAGTTAACTAACTGTAAGTTTTTAGTTGTTTGTGTTCTAATAATCTCTCTCAATAATAATATGCAATACAGAATTTCAAAACCGTTTTGATTCTATACAGTTTTCTCTGTAGGATTAATCAAATTCTAAATTTTAAGATTAAAAAGTAGCTTATATTGAATGAGCTTCTTTTAAATCTTGATACAAAGCTTTTTTATCCCATTGCGCACTGTAAACGGAATGAGGAAGAATGTTGAAATTAAGTGCTTTAGAGGATGATATTTTATAAGAAACAGTTAATGGAAAAAATCTCTTCAAATGTAACATGTAAATCTATTCCTATATTATTTATTATACTTAACCTTGTATTTTATTGCTTAAAAATATGTGAATATAACTTATATTGTAATTGTGATCCCATTTCACCAGTGTAACTGTAACGTATAATTAATTGTGATATTCATTTACCGACTCTTGTCTTGACACAATGTTGTATAATTCCTTTTTAGATGATACCTAAGTAAGGTATTATTTTACCCAATGCTTTTCAAAAGCCATTCTACTGTGTATATAATTTAATAATTTAATAACTTAAACCTATTTATTCAATAATAATTGCAAAAAATAGGCAGTCTTCTAATTATAGTCAAATATGAGTTTCAAATTTATTCGAATGACAAATATTCTCCTGTAATGAGCTTTGAGAGTTCACGTAATATAAAAGAAATTGAAATAAATTCATTATAGATTTGACAGGATATAAATTTATTTTGTGAATGTTTCTTTACCACCGAGAATTTGGATTTGTACACAATAAGAAATAAGGATTTACTAAAATTTTATATCTATACAAGATCACCAATGTGCTTTTGGGACCCCTCTATTCTTTCAATTTCTTACTGTTTTAAATGTGATCGGCACCTCCAGGCTTTCACAGTTCATAAAAATCGCATTATTAAAAAATCTCTAAATATTTATCTCCTGATCATATTTATTCACAGGTGCGAACTAAGTATGCATGAAAAAAGCACCAGATTATGCAAAAAGTGTGCCTTTGAATAAAGATAGGGATAGTTTGTCGAACTAGAATCCTTACTAACAGTACTTCAAGGCCCTCGTCTACTTGGTCTTATTGACCTGCCCCTCGTATCTTTTCATGCTATTCGGCTTTTAATTGTCACTGAAGGGAACAAGAGATGCATCCGATTCATACAGCGCGATACCCTACAGTGGTAGTATGAAAGAAAATGGTCAAGGCCAAGGAACAAAAATCTGCTGATGAGATTGACAACAATATTATGTTTTTGTAAGTAATGACTAGTGTATTTTTATTATACGATACAAAGAATCAAATTACTTTTACAAATATTAAGTAATGTTGTTCTTAAGCACCTCTCGGTCATCAACAAAAACGGAATAAATAACAAAAAACATAATTGAGTTTCGGTTCACAACAGTACCAAAGTATTACACAAATCTTTTAAGTAACTTAAGACTGATATTTTTCAGGAACAATATCATTATTATTGACATCAGGTCTGTAACCAAATTGCTGCTCGTGATCATCTAAGTACGGATGCCCAGCAATTATACCCTCGGCCAAGAGGGATTTCTTCAATGCTGCTATACCAAAGAAAAGTCGATGACCAATTGACAACGGTTGGATGTCTTGAGCTTCTATTACAGGAACAGTGAGAGTTAACTGGAATCCCTAGAAGAATGAAAGGACCATTTAAACATTTTTGTTATTTGGGTATGACATAAAGAATATGTGTATGTTGTATAGAAACAGCCTAAAAAAGTTCACCCAAACATACCTCAACGTATCGATACTCATAGAACCGAATCCCTTCCTGAGGAACAACAACAAGAAGGAAGCAATTTTCTTGAATACAGAAAAAGTCTAGACCAGTAACACTCCATTGTAGTCGCATCGACTCTAACAAAAAGTAATTCCTCTTCTCTTCATTATATAAATAAATCACGACTTCACCATCTCCGGAGTTTCCGTTTTGAGCAAAAGCTACAAAACTCAAAGATGCTCCTTCGTAGTTTCCACTTCTGTCCTTAGCAGTTAAAAAGGTAACATCCACAGCTCCATTCGTTTTTACATCTCTTAGAAGAATGAATTGTTTGTTTACTGGAGACCATATGTAAATTGCGGAGTTCGTTATGCAAGATTCAGCTTGTGAATGTGGATCTCGACTGTTTGCTAAAGCGAGCTGCCATTGATTGCTGTTGTAGCTTATTGCAAGTCTTTTTACTCCTGATGTTGGTAACCTCTGTATAAGAGTTAATCCTGTGGTCTGAACTGAGTACACAAACGCTCCAGAATTATGGTTTGCTAAAAATAATAATAATGCATAGGTATAAGTTGTTACTTTTTGATTAGTGACACAGAAATAAATCGCATATTATCGAGTTGGAAAGCCAACAGAGGAATGAAAATCATGTTGATGTGAATCACTTCTTCAACCAAGTAGCTTTTTAATGTCCCGATTTACTTTTCTGTTTGATGTACTTATGTTTTCACAAACTGCTCCAAATTACAATATAAGTTCAAGAGAGTTTTATCAGAAAGGCATTCACTAGGTTTGATTTACACCAACCCCATAGAAAAAAAAATATATACCTAACCATAAAGGTCAAAGTTCTTCAAATTATTGATTATGAATCTGAAAGAAATGTAAGGGGTTCATACGGACAGGACACACACTTAACAAAAAGTGAACTTGAGCCCTACTTCAAGAATCAAACTCCCACACTAAGAACGTAACAATCTGCTTACCTGCTTTATAATCATAGAAATATCCTACAATAAGGTAATCTATCCCATTCTCAGAAAAAGTCTTCACATCAATCAGATATCCATTGCTAGCCTCAGTATGTATAGTCACCGCTCTAGAAGCAAATGTGCCAACTGCTGTACCCCTGGATACCACCAACTCTGCTGATTCTTTTTTTGTGCATCTGAAATAAGATTTTTATTGAAATTTCTATCAGTTCCATGTCTATACCATACCAATATAAGTCAAAATTAATAAATACTGAATTAAAATATTTACGTCTGATTATAAGAGACAGACTGATCCACAATAGTATAAGTATTCCTTAGAGGACTTGTCACCACAAAAGCATTAGCACAATTAAAATATTCTTTAGATACCACGTTGATAGAGCCGTCTCCAATTTCAATGAATTGAGCACTATTGCAGTTACACCCTTTAGGTAAGGACGCTTGAGATCCATCTGTTTCCTCATACAATGCTACAACAACCCCATTATCAATTGCACTATGCTCCACTCGGTACTTAGGTCCATAGTAACCCCAATCTTGTCTTAATCTTAAATACTCCAACCAGAACGGCTTGTCTTTGAATGAATGCTGTAGATGTTGGATTTTGTCCAAGTTAAGTTGCTGTTGGGCAGGATGTTCAAAAGCTCGTTTAACTATTTGTTCTAATTTTTTGGTGAATCGTTTTGAAAGTTCATCAATGTCATAACCATTTATATGTTTTTCAACTTGAACAGAATGGTTCACAAAGACTGGATGGACGAACACAACTGGACGATTTATCTTCTCTTTTTCTGTTCTTCTGTAAACGTCTGAATGAAGAGCAGCAAAGTTGTACCCGTTCACAGCAGGTAAGTCCATTTTTCCATCTATGACGACACCATTTGAGAATATTTTATCCCCATAAATTGTCTGTTTTTGACCAGGAATGTCGTAAAATATATCGGTTATTGGTATTCCGTTGATTGAAACGGCCTTGCAGTTTCCTACTACACTAACTGATGGAAAAGTATAATTTCCATAAAGAGTATCATTTCCATGAAGCGTTATTCGATCGTTCAGCAGTTTTTGTAAGTCAATCCCTTCAGAATGGTTAAAGTTCAAGTTATATTCGATGACAACATCGTAGAACTCGACATACTCCACTGTTCGGTTGTCATTAGTTGTAACAAGCCAGCTAAAGTCTCCGTTGTTCATTAAATCTGCGTTTTAATTGAGTTAAACAACAGTTCAGTTTTTATAATTTGAAAAATTAAATAACTGAAATTCTAATTAGCAGTTTCAAATGTTAACCTTTAAATCTCAAGTCTTCAACTGTCACTCCATCAGCAAATGTCTTTTTTCCATATACGGTTCCAATATGCGAATCACGTATAGCTTTGCGTTCCAAGTCTCTAATGTCCACTCCATTGATTTTATCCACATCCAGTCTACCAATGCCTTCTGGTAGGTAGCTTACACGAAGGTTGTTAATAAATTTATTGTTACCCGTGATAATCTAAAACAAGCATGTGTGAAATTTCGATCTATAAATTAAACAGCAACCAGTTAAATTTCACAAAGCCTGAGCTAAAAAATGCAACTACCGCATCATTTTCTCCATTTTGAAGAGCATCATTTCTAATTTCTTCAAGATCGACGTTATTGATCCAAGGATAGGAAATTAGGTTCTTTGCCTCAAAGCCTGATCTAAACTGAACTTTTCCAGTGATTTCTTGAGGTGTATCTAGAGTAACGGCATGTTTGAAAAGGTGACTTAAGGTATCTGAATATCCTCTGTCTTTTTCCCACTCGAGGTCCCCAGTAACTCGAACTTCTTTAAATATTCGGTTGCTAACCCCTTTCTGCACTCCTCCAGCGATCTTTACAGAATTTGATCGAAAATTAAATTCACCCCATTAAAAATGAAGTATTTAGTAAAAATTTGAAAATTGGACAGCAAAAGCAAATGTAATGTCTAACTTGGTCAGCTGGATAACCATTTAACAATCCTTTGACTCCAAGAGGACCTCTGACAGTTGTCACATCTGCAGTAAATCGAACGTTGGAGAAAGCTTTGCACGACTCTGGATCCATTGTATGAACTAGATCTTCCAATCGAACACCAGCTATTTCTGGAACATCCAGATTCTCTGCGACGCAAATTATACAACTTTTTCATAAAATTTTTCATGGAGTCAGTAAGCTAAACCAGTATTATAAGTTACCTTCAAACTCAGCACTATCGAAATACATTTTCCCTGTTATATTTTGTGGACGGGTTTTTGATAATGCATTGTTACTAAGGTCTTCCAAGGAAATTCCGTTCAAGTAGTAACAATCCAGATCTTGTGTCACTGTGAGATACTCAAATGTTTTCGTCCCATTAATCCTTTCTTCTGGTTTAGTAGTATAGACCACCTTTAAAATTAAAAATGATTGGAACACAAACCAAAACTTTAACTTTTAGATTTTAAATAATAACCTCTAAATGACTTACTCTAGAAAGGTAGTCTTCGACCTTGATTCTATTAATAGTGGAAACGTATGAATCTTCCAAAACATTAACTTGGCCATTTTCAATTATTAAAGGAAAGTTAAATTTCTGTGGCAGATTAAGGAACATTGCATTTTCCATAAGGCTGGTTATGTTAACTCCGTTAATTTTTTTCCCAATGTAAAGTGATGGTGCTATTCGAGTTAAAAAATAAAAAAAATTTACATCTAACTATGAAAATGGAAGTGTGTCTACACGCCCTTACCATGCACAGAGTTGTTGAATTGGACATCTCCTAAAATAAAGATAGGCTGGTCTGCGTATGCCGTAGTTTTGCTTAGTGCATCCAAGTCATACCCATTTACGGTACCCTTGACATGGATATCGGACTCAGAATACAAATTCTTCATATAAACTTTAGTCTTAAATTTTTTATCCCCCGTTATATATTGAACATCTTCACTGTTAAGAAAAACGACATCGTTAACAGGATGAATTCCATTCAAGTCGGATATTTCTGCACCCCCAGAAGCGATGACGTTGGCTATAAAGTGTTTTTTCCCTGTGATAAGTCTGTCTTCATTTGCCTTGACGATATTATTAGCGATTTCAGAGAAGTCAATATCATTTAGAGTGTGTCCCTCAGATTGGTACACATCCTCGTGTGTATAAACATCCCCACGGAAATTTAGTCCTGATGTAATAGTCACTGGCTCATCAACGCGTACAATGTCGCTTTCCAAATAAAGAGAATTTAAAGTTCCAGTTTCAAAGTTATTTTCCACGTTAACTTTTCGTTTCTGAAGATCTAAAGGCCCTTGAACGATATTTCCTGAGGATTTGGACCAATAACCGTTTTCCAGATCTTCCCAGGAATATTCATTGATGTATTCTGCATAAAGATTTTCTGCTTCTACTTCACCTCTGAAATATACTCGGTCAGGTTTTGATAGATAATAAATATGCTGTTGTCTCCTTTTTCCTAATTCTGAAACGTCGTGTCCACCAATTGTTATGAGCTCTTGTACATCGATTGATCCATTTACGAAGAAATTCTCCAATTCAACTGGTCCATCAATCTCAGCATTTTCAAACTTCTTCACAGCAAAAACTGAGAGTGCGATCCCATTTATAAGTTCTGTGCTTATATCTTTTGTGGTTAGAGATTGTAAATTCAGATAAGAATTTATCTTTTGGTCCCCATGAACGGTCATGAGGTCCTTGAAGCGAACACCATCGATTGAGGAGGCTACTAATGAATCCACGATAAGGTTCTCTATCTTCAGTTCACCTGTTACAAACAAAAAATAGTTGACGCATTAAGAAATCTTCAGAGTTTACCTAATTCCAAATTACGTTGGTGACGTAAGAATAGTCTTTTCAGTAGCCTGTAATCCACCTGTCGTTAATTAAAAAAAAAGTTTCTTAACCAGCTTTGTTGATTTCCTTGTAAACTTCTAACCCAACAGATTCTACTACAATCGCTTAAAATTATCGACTAGATATTTTATGAGACTTTGAAAGCCTGCACTGCATTTATGCGGGGCATACCAATTAAGGTCACAAGTCCAGATCAAAATGAAGGTCACCATATAACCTTGATCTAGCACCATAAGCGCTCTAGCAAGGTTAACCACACACATCTTGATACGGTGTGTTTTATAAGAATCTATAGAAGTATTTTTTACTTGTATGGAAATCAACAACATGCTGTCATATGATTCATTTTTTCAACAGTTTATGAAAAAGCAGAATTGATAGGATAGAACTACGGATAATACTCTTTGTCATAAAAATTTATGCAACCGCATAATTACCCTCAATCGTCTGATTAGTTCCATTGACCACAGCATTCAAATAGAAATCATCCCAAGTCTGATCATTAATTATTTTACTCTGAAAGTTGTTAAAGGTATGACCGCTACTAGAAGCTAACGTTATCTTTCCTGTAGGATATTGAGAATCCTCGCCATCAGTATGCAATACTGAGCTAAACCACTCATCATACTCTATCTGTAATCAGTAAAAAAACCGTGTTGAATATTGAATGTTGAAATTTAAATGGCAGGAATTAATAAAAGTTTCTCGTACCCCATTTAAATACCGGAACTGAAATTCGTCACCTCCAAATAAATTCAAAGCATGCTTATAACCCCGTATTTCAGTTAAGGGTCCATTTTTCAAAACCACGTCAGCGAACGGAATTTCATTAACAACAGCTTCCGGGGAAATTAGCAAGCCATTGGTGAAGTGCACATCGTGGCTAAACACTACGTTTCCGTTAATTTCTTGAGGCACGTAATTATCCTTTGGACATTTCTTTAGTAAGAAATCTGTAATAAATAAAATTAATAATAGCGGCTTTATCATTTCCTTTCTGATTTCGAGCCAGCTAAAAAAAGCACATCTACCTCGTCCACTTCATGACAAAGAATTGAAAACAGAATTACAACTACAGTAAGGAAAGATCGATTTGAAATTAAAAAATTGGAAATAAATATAATATTCATAAAATTAAAACTCTGCTTTGCTTGGGTTGCGGACATAATGGTCTCCACAAAATGGTCTCCACAATATGGTCTCCACATAATGGTCTGAGGACAAAATGGTATACCACATTATGGTCTCCACA
>JAQGBU010000141.1:0-56468 GCA_034698605.1 Isotoma decorata
CTCGGTTCCTGATTTGGTGAAATACAGATGTAGTCAAAATTTCATCCAAATCGGTTCATGCAGTCTTGAGTTATCGTTAGACGGACGGACAGACGGACATACCGGGCTCATTAGCCCTAGGCTCGGGCTAAAACTCGTCACTCAGCTTATTAGTTATAAGTCTAAATTTTTCTGAACAGTATGTGTCTTAAAAGAAGAAAGAATTTAAATCCGAATGGTATTGTAATGTGTCTGCTCCTGACCATATTCAACAGAGTAATGTAGGCATAGCACTTTGCAATAAGAAAAAGGCAAGCTTTAACAGGCAATGTCAGTGAGAAAAAATCGGCAAAGCCTGCTTCGAATTTTTTGAACGTTTTAGTACAAAAATGAACAGGGAAATAGTAGATCTAGAAGTTGTGTCAATTGTTGTCAAAGAAGTGTCAATGCTTCCCGGACTAATTGGAAACACATTTATAACTAATTGGTTAAGGCGTTATAGGAATTTCAAAAGGTCAATTACAAATATAGCCCGTTAGAAACATTGTATGCAAAGGGAGCAAAAAAGGTCATGGAAAATATATTAATTCTGATGGTTTGTTAATGATAATAAGCTTTTATAACTGCTTGTGGTAGGTTCCGTGCTAAATTAGTTTCGTTACACATACTAAACCGTACTTAACCCGGAACTGATTCTTAGCCAATAAGGCTTATGCGATTTTACTCACTTAATGACCTTTAATATTATGAGTGTCAGGTGGAATGCGCATAAATGATAGGAAATTATGAAAGAAGCTAATCTTCTTGAGGTTGGTACCGATTAGCTAATTTCTCCTAATCTATACTCCTGATGACTAATTTGACTCATAATGAGAAACTAATTCATTCATTTCAACAAGCTCAAGTTAACACAGTACTAGGTAGTGTGTGTTAGCTTGGCGAATTTTGGATTTATTATTTTATTACGTTACAGATCCTTAATAATGCGGATATTCAGATAGATAACAATAACTAAGAGGAAGAATTGTACGTTTCTTTCTGCCTTAAAATTCCTTAAACTTCCTTCTTTGCAGAATAATTGTGAGTTAAGGGTACAGACGTATTCGTTCGTACTTCATACAAAGGTGCAAAAAGGCAACAAGGAATGCGGAAGTAAGTTGCACAATAGGAAATCTGTAAATAGGCAGTTCCATACTTGTTTTGACCATTTTTATCATTGCTTTGAGGTTTACTACCTATTTCTAGCCTTCTTAAGGTTTATTTACATCTCTCTGTCATCTACTGCATTGCTGGAGAATCTAGAACCAAGAAAGAACGGTCATGGAAAACAAACTCCGGAAAAGGAGATACGATATTTTAACCCTCTGAACGAAGATGGCATTCAGTTTGTATTTCACTGCCGTATTTCTATTTAAAAGACAAAACTCAACTTTCTCACTTTGAGTTTCTCCATATCAAATCTCCAAACCTGGAAAAATAAGATTGGTTTCCAAATCTACTTTCTTTGCTATGATTTCTCATTCTCCATGTTTGCGTTTCCGGAGATTCAGCAGTATTTTGTAATAATGATGAATATGTGGCCATTCATAAATCACTAATTTAAAGTTAAAGTAAAATTAATGCTTTTTATGAGTACTTCTAACATTCAGATGACAAGTCTCAATTTCCCCGATAATTTTTTTAAAATTCTCACTTTACTCAAAGCAATTCCAAAATCTCAAAAAAGCAAAGGGTCTGAAAATGCCAAGGACAACCTTACAAGTATTATTCGAACAATTGTTTTACTTCCTCTTTTATTTCATTTAGAAGGTCTGTCTGCTGGTAGGACTCTGTGGTTGAAATGTTCATATAAGTCATACGAAAAGACATGAGGATGCCTTTGGTGCGTCTTGTAATTGCATCCATATATCTTCCTTTTTCCTTTACACCTATTCCCTCCGTCGAGTAATACCCAAGATGGTCATTTTTGAACAATGGACATTACAATGTCAAGTTGAGTAGGTTTCTCATCTAATAACCATTATATCTAACGGCGGAAAATGCTTTTTTATCCAGGGTAACAAAACCCAAGTCGACAGTGACAGAGTCTTATTTTGACTTTTTATAACAGGTCGTTCATAAGTCAACCTTTTGGCAAAGAGCTAAAGTGTAAAATGCACAAAGTGTAATAGCCAGACCAGACCTAAAGCCGAAGAAAAATATTGGCTAAAGTTTGAAGCTCCTTTTAAACTATCTGATAATATTACTGACGAGGAGTATTAGATTTTATTGATGTTATAAAATGCAATATTCTTCTTTAAACTGGAACTGAAGCTGATTTTGTGGTCCAATTGATTTTTTTCTTTCCTAGGTCTGCCACATAAATTCGAAAATATGCTGATTCGGATGATTTTTAAAATAAGGGTGCAGGCAGTTTTGGCTGCAAAAGCAAAAAATGTGATGGAGATTGTTTTTTATGTAATCGGAGTATTTATTTCCAAATTAAATTAAATTTTTATCTAATTTTTAAACATTTTATGCTTCAGTTTGAACATACTATTTTAATAAACATACATGTGGAATTCCACTGACATTATGACAACTGTACTTGACAGTCAGATTTTAGAAATGTGACTACTGTTTGTAACCGTTGAGAACATCATCACTGTGGTTGTAATTTTCGTTATGTATGGAATTGGTTTAAGGTAAAAGTTTAAACGCTTTATTTTTGTTTTCTGTTTGGAAGTCAATGCGATTATATTTGAATGACAAATTTACGTCGTTTATTTTGTTACTAGAGAAGCCTCGGAAGAAGAAGATTTATTTTATGTAAAAAAAGATAATGTCATAAAAATACTTTAATATTTTGGAAAAAAAAATTCTTAATGAATATTAAGGTATAAAGCATGACTGAAAATCCCTAATTACAATCGCCTCCGGGTAGCTAGAAATATTTTCTATCGTCATTTACAAACATGGGTTACTGCATACTTCCGACTTTATATTATGTGAATTCTATTGCTAACCTCTTCCAAAGTCTAAAGTTACACCTCTGAGAGTGTGGCTGAAATGACATATTTGACAAAATGAGGGCTTGAGTTGATTGCAAAATGAGATTTACGACAGTAGATAGTAACCACTCAAGAGGATGAACGTATTGCCATAGACTCAATAAAAATGATGGCAACTCATTTTTGGCACAAAAATACTTACTTGGCAATCCCATCCAGAATGCATTTAAGATCCAAAGCCACAAAATACATTTAAAAATATACTGATATAGCTATACTACTAAAGTACACCATGGTAAGTGGTTAGTTACTTGAAATAAAAATTGGTTTGGATTGTCGCTAAGGTGTGATGATGGTCCAGCTTCATTCTGTTCATCCGATCAGTTTGGACACCGTAGTAGCCACTACCTACCTACATCCTATACCCCATATCTAGTAGATTGGTGGTGCGGAAACAGAAACAGTCCACTTGGTTGATGGTCAGACTTAAGTTGAAAATGACCCATTAGAGAGTCCTCGAAGGGATTTTTCATCCCAAGATTTTCTTCATTTTCTTTACTACCAAAAACTACTACTACTGTTTTTGAAGCAACATCAGCAGAGTGTCCAGTCTGAACTTTTGCCTAGTGGCGATTTTCTTCCTCCTTTTTAACATCTCATTTAACACCGACCTCTTTGCTTCCTTCTTCCGTGTATGTGAAACTATGCGTATTACTATCTCATTTCTCCAATATTATTATCAATAGATCAAACACAACCTTATACATATGTACATGTATATACATAAAATGCACATATCCTGCTTCTGAGAGTCTATCCTCACATCTTCACTTTCTCCACAGTTAAGCAAATGGTTAAAGTGAAGGTTGATAAGGATGCTGGCACCAAAGGGGTAACAACGATGGTAATTTGAGAAAGCAACCCTTTAGTGAAGTAGAGCCCCCAGGATGAAAATTAAATGATCTCACACATCGGGAAGTCTGCCTTGTTTCATTTCCTCATGTAACGGAAGTTGATCGAGGCAGTGGATTTTCATCATATGAATTCGAACATAAATATTTCCAAGAATTTTGACACACATGCCATATCCCATGCCAACTACTCTAGCACACAATGCGTAGAAGATAAGAAAAATAAAAAAAACTACATAAAATATACTACACCTACAAGTCTATTTAGCCTTTTGCTTCCCCTTTATTGAGAATCCTTTCACCTGTCAAGTTACCAACATTTCCAAGTTGTTCAATGAAGGGGTTAATCGAGAAAGCGATGGGAAGAGATGGATGGGAGACCTGTGTTGTGTCATTCCAGTTCGGTTGAGCCTTGAGTGACGTAAGTGATATTAGCTATACATACCATATATACACTTTTGCTTTCTTTCAGTTAAAAGTACTTGTCCCTATTGAATGATTTGGTTAGAAGCATTTGTGGTGGTGGTGTCAGTAGTGAAAGTGGTTATTTTGTTCATCCCACTATTTTATTATGGTTTACCATTACTCACTTGACTTTACTGTGTATTTATAAAAGCTAAAATAAAAGAGGAAATCATTGACTAAATGCTTTCGTTTTCAATACTCTGTTTGTCACAAGGAACAAAAGTCATGATAAGAGTTTTAGACGTTGTTTTACACTTGTGAATACAACCACGACCACCACCACCGCTTTCACCACCACTACCGCTTGTTTCCTGTCTCTTTTCTCTCTCTTACCTCTTGGCACTCCTCTTTGACAATGCTAGTGAATTGTTCTGTTTTCTATTTGTATTGTATTCTTTTCCCGATTGAACTATTGTATATATATAGGAGTGTCGCGTTTTCTTTTACGTCTTTCTGATCTAGTAAATCTTTGTGGCTGGTGTAGCGGTAACTCATCTGAGAGTTAACTTCATCTTGAATGCAGCTGTGTATATCATCATGAGAAAAAAGAGTGGCTCTTTGACAAGTGACTACTGTCACAGCTGGGACCTTTCACTAGTTTCACTCCCTCGTTGTCCTTGTCACAATCATCACCGCAACTACAGACACAATAGAGTCCTAGATATTTTTTTTGTCCTTTGGGGCATTACCACTTGGATAATAAATCCGATACAGTTAGTGGCTAACAAGCCGTAGTCAAAAGGACAATCTCAACAACCTAAAGAAAACAAAGCGGATCTAACTTTCATATGGATGTTGTCTTGGGCTATTTTCCTGATTTTGAATACTCGAGTTTTTCTTCTATTCTTTAGCCCCTGGTGCTAGTGACCTACTGCTGTTGACAATTTACTTGAAACTGAAAGCTCCAAAGGCTTATTACTGAAAATGTGGCAATGGCATCCACACTTAATCAGCAAAGGGATACATGGCATAGACGCGGATTCGTATGGAATTGCTAAAAGTTCCTACAAAAAAGAGTATGAATGAGCTGATTCCGTTTCACAATGAAACTATACAGAAAAAAAGACATAAAAGTAGTCGAGTGTAAGCATAAAAATCAGAATAAATCTTTATTTCGTCTCATCGAAATCTAGACACTTAATGTTGAGCTTGACGGATGGATAGAGAGAAAGGACAATGTTGTGATGACAGCAATAATAATTATAGGAAAGATATATATAAGTTCTTGTTGAGCCCATTTTATGACTTTCTTAAGACTATGAATCCTCCCTGACTGTTGGGTCACACTCTTACCCTGTCAACCGATCCCCATAAGACCCTCTGTGTTTCTTCAAGACCTTGCTGTACTAGTAGAAGTAGTAGTAGTCCCTTAAGAAAATTCCGTTATAGTTCTTACTACTACCACTCAGCCACTATTTATACTATGTCCTAAGATACGAAATTACATACTAGTACAAAGCATGACATCATGGCTCATGTTGTAAGATACACATCCATACATTCTTATGAAAAAAATAAAATACACGGGATATAAAAGAGAAGTAGTAGGGATAGTAATAGGGTAATCGCTGTTGTCTTTCTTTACTAAAGTTTCTTTTGATTGCTTTTCTGGTGACGGTCAATCTTTAGTTCCTTGTCGCATGCCCCCACTACCAACCACCATACAGTATAGTTCCACACAGCACACTACTATAAAGATCATATTTTTTACAACAAAGACCGTTGTGTCTTCTTAAAAAGTAAAGGAGAAAGTTGTGTGTGTGTGCCGTAATGCATTTTTGCTTGGGGCCAGGTGAATTTGCTCTGTGGCCCTCTTTTATGGGTATCCTGTTGTTGACAGCTTTGATGCTACTGCTACTTTCACCATCATCCTTAGCATTAAATCTTTATCGGCTCTTATGGCAACTACCACCGCTAACAAAAACCACCGCCATCAATGATATCAGTATAGGTAAAGATAGGACTAAGAGTGTGAGAAGTTTTAGGTAGGAGTATAGTATTCTTAGAAATATTTTGGGTGTAACTATGTTGCTTTCACCACCAGTGACAACAAACTCTTTCATTCCAGTTAGGTTATTATATGACCCAACCTATCTAACAGTTTACATGTACCAAATAGAATGGATCAACGCTTTAGGGCTTTTTTCATCTATCCTATTTCCTGTTTAGGATATTTTCTTTTAAATCTGTGGTAAACATCGAAAATTAAGTAGGGTATAAACAAATTTGGAGCCTGGTGAGAATTTTTTATCTGTATTTTTTTTCAGTCTACTGCCTACGGCTACGGCTAGTTTGCATTAATTTTTTTTGCCAACGGCACCAAATTCACTGATGTAGTTTAGTATGTATGGTAGTAGAGTTTCTTAATATGCAATTTGTTGTATGGAGCTGTGATCAAATCAGTTTACTCTCTTTATATAGTGTTTATCATTGAAAAGGAGTTTTCTAATATTTTTTGGACGTTTCGGCACCTTAGAAAAAGGATTATAATAGTAGTAGTACCACAAGCATTTTCAACTTTTCTGGCCTAAAGTTTTATAAAGTAAGAAAATGTACAGCCTCACGAAAAAACACACAACTTACCTTAAAAACCTAAAATTTGCATGAAATTGAAAGTACCTTACAAAACATTTCGAAATTTACCTTTATATAAAATAAGTAATAGATGATTGTGTACCCAAGCGCTAATCTATATCAACCATCGCCTAAATTTTTTACACTTCATTATTCCACTCCTTAATTTCCTATGCCTCTTTTACACAGATTTGTTTGCCCTTATCATTATTGTACTCCTTATACAGTGTATATGGATGGAACTGGAATTTTAATACAAGAAATTATTTGATAAAAAAGGCATTTGCTTAAAATGGTGATATGGAACTTGTAAGCACCAACACGCATTGCCTACAGTGCACAAACTTATTTACTTTCCGTAGGTTTGAGAAAAATCTTGCGTCATTACTATTAAAAATTCATCAATAAAGTTCCTCTTTTTGTGGTGATGATACCAAGGAACATTACTGGTAGTGGAGAACCGTGGCTCTAGGAGTCAAGTATTATAGCATCATCATAAGTAGTGTATAGGTACGTGAGCAAGTAAAGAAGGACAGAGACAGAGAGAGGAAGGGGTGACAAATATGAAAAAGTCAAGCGTAAATTTGCATAAAAGCTACTAGACGTCTGACACATGAGGATCCTTCAGTCTGACTGACTGACTTTCACTCACTCCCTTTTATCAGAATAGGATGAAAGTCAAAGTAGATATGTATATCTGTCACTTCCAATAATATCAAAATATCTCCACTTTATTACTTACTGGTATTTTCATGAACGAAACTAGTGTGCATCTTGGGTACACTTAACATCAGCTAGTTTATTCAAAATCTTTTATGCCTGCTTTAAAAATTTGAAGAAAACTAAAGCACAGTAAATTTGCTTCTTAATATACAAATTAATTTTTTGCTCTGAGCAAAATATGAAGTAATGGTTTGCAAGCTAAAATCAAAATTAATGCGCAATTGTTTTTTTAATTTATTTAAATCATCTTTCTGTTATGCGATCTAGAAAAAAATGAACTATTTTAAAATTGTCCTTTGCTTTTTTAACACCTTTTAGGATAGATTGGTCTGTTTTGTTGTGTCAAAAAACTTAAACAAATCCAGGTTTTGTGTGACACTTTTTACAGTTTATACAATGTGTCTGTCATATCATTCCCACAATTTTTATTTACATCTCACTCACACATATTAAAAGTAAACTGTGTACCTCAAGATATTTGAGTTAAAATATTTATACTTCTTACACTATTTGAAAAAACTCATGAATTATAAAAATTAAATGCTCTCTAGGAATTGTCATTACACAAATGAAGCGTAAATCAGAAGTTTCTGTGAAGCTTATAACCCATAATCTGAAAACTTCACCCCAATTCACCAACCTTAGGTATTTTAATCGTAAACGGACTAAAAAGGTTGAGGCTAGTCATAGTAAATTCTATCATACGTTTTGATTTATTATCGTTTTGGCAAATATTTAAACGTATTTTTTTCCAAACAATTCAATTTTTATATATATCAATAAATTACACGTACTATATAAGTTGGTGAAATTGTACACAAACTATATAGGTATTGGCTGGTAGATAGCAACATCATCATCATCATCAATTTATATAATATAATTATCACTAGTTATAAGTAGGTCGT
Organism: Isotoma decorata; assembly: GCA_034698605.1. NCBI lineage: Eukaryota > Metazoa > Arthropoda > Collembola > Entomobryomorpha > Isotomidae > Isotoma > Isotoma decorata. Next base: position 8,551 of record JAQGBU010000141.1, read on the forward strand.
TAGACTCGGGGAGTAAAATAAACCAATTATTTAATTTAAATACTATTATCAAAGCTAGAATCATTGTGTGTCATGTGTCACCCCATTATGGAACATTAACTAGTTTGTATGAGGTATTCTCAATCTTGTATAGTAATCTATGTATGTATTTTAGGTACATCTTCTACACTTTATGTAACAATAATAATAATATGATGCACTTGAAAAAGTAAACTTTAAATTTACATACACATTAAAGGTGAAAGGTTTCTTCAGATTGTGAAAGTTATTTCGGACACATCCGATCCCTCAGGTAGGTCTTTTCTGTCTTATTTGATTGGATGGAAAAGTCGGGAATTAGGATGAGGTCGGAGGCTAAAATTGGATTGATTTGAGATTTTTCATATTATTTGGCAAAAAGCCGGATGCAAGTAGTCATGAAATTGGGATCAAAAGTAAAAAGCCAAAATTAGCTTAAAGAAAAACGGAAGAAACATTACACTTAAAGAAAATTCTGGCTGAACATAGCCTTTGTATTTTTTAACCCAGATAATAATAATAAATTCAAGAAAATTATGAAAAAGTAGATGAATTGGATACCGTTTCTTTTTGCAGTTAACGATCTCTGGTATTCAAGGAAGATATAGGTCATAAGATTATATTTAAGTCATTTGTCAATGAACGAACATAATTTCTTTAACAATTTCTAAAAAAGTGCTTGGTTTATGTGGCATATGGCAGTTGACTTTTTTTAAATTTCTTTTTATGCGTACATTCTTATCCTAGATAGACACAGACACAATATACAGTAGGACAGTTTAACACATTCAACGTATTTATATATCGTAGCACAGTAATAGTAGTAGTAGCAGTAGTGTAGTACTTTAGTAATATTGTAGTAATAATATAATTATATTATATGATTATTATTATTATTATGTAGCATCAGCTCAGCAACAATGTGTGAGGGGATATTGCCAACGGTAAGTATTGATGAATCCAATTGTTCTCTGAGAATTCATCACTGCGGCGGTCCTTGTGTGAAGAGTGGTAGAGTAGAATTTAAGGTCATCGTAGGTCGTCTTATCATCATAGAGGTGGTCGCCACAAGTTTGCCTTATAATACGTACTCGATTGCATAGTTGGACATTTCTTTGCCTGGAAAAAAAACGGAAGCAATACAAATAGAAAAAGAACGAGTTAGACTAGAGAAAAAACTGTTAGCCTTAGGAGGTGATTTAGTTTGATGTGATTGTTATTATTTTTAGAATACAGCCACCCTCATGTGCCTACATGGTATGTGATCCAATGCTATAGGCAACTTTCTCCAAAAACCAAAAGTACCAAGTAGCACGTTACACGTAACAATGTTGCATTTCCCTACATTAAACCTTGGTACTTGTGGTGGTCTACGGTCCGTGGTCTATCGCATTGTACAAGTACTACTACTCATGATACGGTCGTACCTAAAGATAGTGATTGTTCGAAAAGAATACCAAGACCCAATCCATTCGTCCTCCAGTACCCAATTGCTATATAGAATGATATCATTTTGGCTATACTTTACATACTATTTGGTACCTAGGTTTTTTAATAGAGATAAGAAAAGATGGAAAGAAAGGATAGCGAGGTGAAATAGTATTTTTGTGTTCAATGGATGCGTTCTTCCAGTATTGTGTAGAGTAGTGAGAGAGAAATACAAAATAGTCATTGAAAGGGGAAATGGTCAAGAATGACTCTCTTGGAGATTGGTCATAGGGGACGAAAAATGCTCCCATAAGACTCGCTATGGATAATGAGAGTGTGGGCAATGCAATGGCAATGGCAAATTTGTGGATTGTGGATGGACCTACTACATTGTTATATATATACATATAGAGCCAGAATCACGACGGACACAAGAAGGGATCCTAAGAGCCCCAAGAAAATGCCCATTGAAGGTAAGCCACAGCTTTTATTGAGGATACTCTTCCTTTCCTATGTCTTTCGATTAAGCAGAATTTATCTGCACTAGGGGCCTCTAAAAAGAAACGTTCTCTCAAGTGGATATGTCTCATTCCTTCTGGCCCTTATGTATTGTACCAGTTTGGAGTTGGAAGAGTGAAAGTGTCTGGACTTAACTGGACACGCGGTCTTATAATAGGATATGGTGCTGGCATTTCTATTATACTATTAATATCAGTTTGGATATGGATCCTCTGTATTTACTACATGGAGAAAGTTGTAGAAAGAAAATGACCGCGGCAGCAGCACCAAGTCTTACAAGACAAAAACAAACCCTCAAGGGGGTTTGGGTTTGCCATTTATGCTAGATAGTCACCTCAGGTATTCTCATCGAGAGTAAGTAGTATTTATGTATAATATGGGGATATATTGTGGCAGAGTGGAAGCTCAGGTAATTCTATGATATGAAAGTTGTCTGACTGTGAGACGTTGAAAGTGACACCATCAACGCTAAACTCCTCCGAGGCCAACTCAAGCCTTGCCAAACACATCCATAACTTTCCAATTTAATTAAGAGTGACATAAAAGTTCACCTGAGCCGGTGAGAAATTTATATTTGTCCTCACTGTCCTGTGATGCATTTGTTGTGTTGGTCTCACATTCATTAAATGAGTTTTAGGGGACTCTGGCCTGCTCCCTTGTTTCAGTTGACGGAGAGCCCATATCTATTCAAACAAATGGGTAATAAAATAGAAATTGAGTTTGTTTCTCTCAGTTCAGCTGTCATAAAGATATCAAGTTCATCTCATTATTCATCAAACACTTTCACCACTGTTTACTTGAATAAAATATGCAAATGAATTTACTGTACTCACCATTTGACGGGAGAGATAAACGGGCTTATTGAGAATGACCCACGTGACAGTTTCCCAACAACCCGGATGGGTTGTTGATCCTTCATAGGTCATGTAGTAATCAGTCTCTGGTAGCAAACCGTGGAGAGAAATGGCTTTGATGACGGCAGATTGGTCTAAGAAAGGAAAAAACACAAAAAAATACATGATGACATGCACGTACGAGACGAGACACAGAAACACCACACCCAAAGAACAAACCTGATGATGACCATCACAAAATGGCCAACATCCACCACTAGTGAATTCACTCATTCATTCTAAATCACATAATAGGAGGAAGAGAGAAAGCAATGTGACCAAAGATAAACTTAAAAATCCTACATGGTCCTCCACTCTGCTAAAAAAGCTGAGAGTGTGTACGAAGAAAAGACAGAGACAAATAAGAACAGGGTGGAAATGGGACCATCAGCATCAGCAAAAGCAAGTCATGGGGATGATGGCAATGGCAAGCAGTTTGAAAAAGTCAAATGGCCTGCCTGACAGCTTTGCAAGAACAAGTTGGAAACACCACTACATCCCATCACACATCATCATCATCATCATAGGCCAACTTCTTATGTACATCTCTTGAGAAGAGTTGTATGACTTGTGTGTATGTGTAAATGGGAAGAATTCGGTCAGAAGGAAAAATGTGGATTCAGGTCACGTTAGAAGGGGGGCTAGCAAGGAAGCGTTTATCAATCCCATATTGCACATGGACAAACAAGCTAGGACAAAAGACGACAATGTTTCACAGAATGATGGAACACATTGGAGCATAGGGTCCTCCTAATGATTTCCCACACTTCAACCTCCAGAAACACGTACGCACTTGATTGAAACGACACACAATCTGCTTGCTTACTTACTTCCTCTGAGCTTGTGTTCCTTCTAGACCTCCTCAACCCTTGTCCTTGTCGTTCTTATCTTTACCAATGGTTCTTTAAAGCATCATGCAAAAACACTATTGGTAGTTGTGGTCCTATAAAATCCACCATCTCTGAATGGTAATTTCCTTCCCTTTTGGATTTTTTCATGCTCTTTCTTTCCCATAAATATACCTTACCTTATTCTCACCTCTCTTCTGCTTTAAGGTAACTAGACGATTCATCCTTTTAAAAAAAAGCCAATTGCACCCTTTTATTTCAATTCAATTCATGAAATGTTTTGCATCAACCCTTGGAAGTACTGCTGATTGTGAGTTACCAGAGTGCTGAGGTTTGGGAAAAAATCCAGGAGAAAAAAAAGTTTTCAGCTCTTTTCAACTTTCACTTATTTGCTTTCACTTTTTGTGCTCAGAGAAATAAGTTTTTGAATGAGAGTCATGCTTTTTTTAAATCACATCCGCACTATACAAAAACTTTGGCTGGACTTTGCATTTTCCCTTGAACATTTTGCTGACTCGTGTATTCATTAAGTTTAACTACTTTCATAACCTCAGTGAAGATTAGTAAAAGCAAATTCATTCAAGTATGTCTTGTATCATTCAGAATTTCTTTTATTTCTGACGAGTGAATCTCTCAGATCTCTCAACTATTATTTACTTTTGTAATTCGAAGTGTGGTAGTAGTAATACGAATGGCTTTTATTTTACTTATCAATTGGGAAAATATATAGACTTGATATATTCAAGTTAGCTCATAAAAAACTAGGTCTGTGTAATATATTCAACTACGATAGTGAATAATGAATATTTTAAAGTATTTAATACTTTTAGACATTCTACTTACTTCAGAGTTGATGTGATATGGTATATACTTAAGAAAATGAAAACGAATGCCTTGTCTCTATCAATCATAATTAGTTGTCATTCAAAATGACAGTTTGGGAAACCCTGGTAGTGAGTGAACCACTTAGTTTCTATTAGTCTAGGAGTGTGAATTTATTCGGGGAGTAGAACTTTGTCTGTTTTCAATGAGCACTTTTAATATCTATTCTATTACTACTTCCGATCCCATCCATAGTTGACTTATGACCGTGATGATAGAAAAGAAAGGTAATTCTTGCCTCTTAAAATTACCTCTAGATTAGAAACCCTATGCATCATACGTTCCAAACTTTTGCAAACTTACAGATGAATTAAATTAGAATTAGAAAATAAATTCCGTTTCATAAAATACTGTATGTTCTTCTAAAAGCTCCCTTACACCCTATACCCTATAGCCAACTTTTAAATCTCCACTCAACTCTTGACAATAATTATTCTACTTCTGCTACAAAAACTGATGAACTTTCTTTTTAGCTGAAAATGGATGCATTCTCGCCCTACTTTTTGCATACTCAGCAGAATATTGTGTTAAAAAGTTCAAGGGGATGGGTTCTAATACTCTTAGAATCACTGCCCTGCCACACTCTACTACAAAAAAGGTGTTTATACCATAATACATTAACAGACGGGCACATCTTCACATCGCAGCTGGTTGATGCTGATGGCTTTGAAGGTAGGGTCGGTCTTAAAATCCATTTTCCAGTAAAACTAAATCTGTGACAAAATGCGTTATACTTGTACTACATACAATGCACAATTCTCATCTGTCTGACAAATCCATGGACGAAGACCAAGACGGTCTCAGAATTCGCAATTTCGTTACCTTCATTACACAGAAAAACCTACTGGAGTCTCAAAACTACAAGATACTTATACCCCTTCGTATAGTAACTTTGGCCGGTGTAATGCATGGGGTTCCCTTTCTCCTGACATTATCCGACTCAGACGTCCCCGTCCTTTTACTATGATAAACTTCTGCATCCCAAAAAAACGTCAACGTCTCAACCACCACCACTTGTGACTTGCCTGCTAAGCCATCGAAGCAAACACCCGTTTACATGTGAACTACTCCGCTACGGTTTACATTTGTAGTAATTCTTTGTGGAGATTTGGGTGAAAATCCCTTTTATTCCCGTATATGGGATATTTGATATTATATAATATCGTATTACATGTAAGATAAAAACCACAATAAAATTCCAACCGATTTCCTCAAAAATAACATATTTAGAATGGAGCTTATGGCATGACAGTTTTTTATACAAATATACCGACTGACGTCTTCAATTTTAGAAAGTCAGGCTTGAATTTTTTGCTGATAACACAACATTATTTGAATGTTTATCAATCAACTTAATACCTTGTTTCAATCGTTCTACTTGAATGAGTATTAGATTATCTAAATCAAATTACAATTACATTCATGGATGGGTGGAAGACAATGGAGTTGCTTCATTATTATCCATTCTAATTGTAAGTAGCTCAGCTTGAACTGATACAGATCATTTCTTACAAGTTTTAAAGATTGTGTGTTTTATAAAATATGCTTTGTATTTACTAAACAAATTATTGTTGGCACGAAATAAAAGTTGAATCCAAAGTCGCCATGTAACAGAGTTCAGAGTACATTCTAACGTAACTCATTATCATCATGACTAAGACACAGGGAATTAATATGACGACTTCAATTCTCTATAATATTCTATATTTGTCTTTTATTTGTTCACAAAGTAAGCAAATAAACGAGATAGTTGACCCTCATATTACATTATTCTGTTGTGCAAAGCCAAACCTATACTCATAAATATCCTGCATGCCATTAGAAAATGCCATATGGAACTCAAACCAAAATAAAAATGATTACATTTTGTACCACCTGTCATTTACTATATAAGCCGATAAATTCAGAGACAGGCAAAACGATAAGCTCCTTCTCCGCCTAAACAAGGTAAATGGAGTGTTTCAATGCAAATATGAATGTTAGCGATAAGTTAAATTAACAAGAGAGATGCACCTCACTACCTAAAGACAGATTATTTGATATCCCGAAGGAATTTTAATGCAAATGTACACACTCTTACTGGAAACCACCTGCTTTCACTGGAAAAAGTGAAAGGATATTACCATAATAGTACCCTAAAAAGGTTTACTTAATCATGTCTGCTTGTTACAAAACATACGCCTTATTTAACCATTCGGATGAGTTGACTAAGGAAAATTCAAGCATTAGTAAAATGAATGGTAGAAATTCATATAAGTTTTGGTAAGTATGTGTGACGGTGATGGCAGTAACCAGTGGGGTGTTTATAAGTAGAGGAAAATCTTGCGGAAGAAGTGAAAAGATAAATGAATTGGTTGGCTTTTGAAAGCTTAAGAAATGAGATTTTGACTGACTGACTGACTAAAGTAGATTCGAATGTAGCGAGCAAATTTAAAGCAAAAAGTAAGTAAGTAGTCTAATCTTTAAGAGCTCTGTGTGGATCCATAAGTAAAGAATTGCTTATTTGTCTGGAAGAGATGTGAATGGTTACATGGAGCATAAAAGATACGAATGGAAAAAGCAATGATGGGGATGATAACGAGAATCACGATGAGGCGCTAATCACAATCAGCAAAGCAAGGCTGGAGAAGCGCATGCATATCATAAAAATATTTCGTGATCAGAAATAAAAAGCAGCTTTTTAAGGATTATTTTTTAATATTTTTAGCAATCTTATTAAAAAATAGAATTTGTAAGTTGTAAAAGATTTTATTTAAGAATTTTATCAAAATAAAAGCAGATTTTAAAAGATTAAAAAATTTAAAAATCTTTGTTAAAACTTGTTAAAATCTAAGTGACACCCTTTGCTAAAAATTCCGAAATTAGAAGACATTATTATTATTAAAGTAAAGGAGGCATAAGTACGTCAATGGTACATCGTTCTTATACCCTTCCACGAAAAAAGCCTCTCCTATTGAGACATCCCGTTAAAAAGTCAAAAGCTCAAGTTTATAAAAATATATTCAACTGTAGAATTTTCTTATTCCAATCAGCAAAATATAATATATAAATAATGTAAAACAAGGGCTTGGCTTTAGTGGGATTTCTAAGCAATTTTTTAAGCTAGGCTTTTGACCTCACTCCTAATGATAATATTAGGTAGTCTTGAAATCCACATTATCATTCGTAGAAGCATGAACCTCCTCCAAGGATAATTCAACCTCAGGTCTAAATTTATAGATAAGATCCTTGAACCCCTCATACTTCTGTGTCACAGCAGAGGTACACAAAAAGTATCTCGGATCTTTTGAAATGAGCCTATAAGTAAAAGGTAGTAGGGTGAGTGAAGTGAAATTGGAAAGAAAACTTACTGCGGAATCTGATTTGATTTAAAACACTTGTCAGGATTCGGAGCTCCGAATTTGGTGATTTCATCACATCTTCATCCTGAAAGGAAAACCATACAGAGAACAGAGAGACATTAGTATTCAGAGTGTCATGATGGATGAGTGTAGAAGCAAGGAATGAGATACAGGGCTCATGCCACATTAAAACTTCTCCTCTGGACTTTATGATCCTATGATATCATCACAACTACCACTCCAAGACCTCAACTACGACTCAGGGAGTATTCTAAAGGACGGGGAAAGTGATTCTAGGGAAAGTACAAGTGGGTAAACATATCAAACTTTCTCATCGTCCTTGGGGTTAGTCTCTTCACTTTTCCACATACGATATGAGATGACTCATAATATTAGGGATTATTATTATTAATATAAATACCACATGGAAAGACACTTGCATAACTGTGGGAAAACTAAAGACTCCTGGAGCATTGTATATTGGGATGGAGGGAGGGGTTGGGCTATTTGACTAAATAATAATGATCATGATGATGAAATGATGATGAAAGAAGGATGGACTGGAAGAGGTGAAAAGGATAATCGTGGGAACAGATGATGTGGTTTTATATACGATACGATAAATGTCCAGAGTAGAGATACACTCTGGTCATTATGTACTTGATGACGATGATAAGTTTTATATGACAAATGGGATAATAATAAATATGCAAAGTTTACTTACTGAGACTCGAATCATTATAGAAATTCCTACAACCCCATTCGGCTTCTGTTGGGCATCCGACAGATTTGAGTACAACTCGACATTGAACCCGTACAATTGCAGCTGTAAAAACAGTAAAAGTAAAGTTTCATTTACTACCTTTGACTCCCATAAAGTTAAACACACTTCATAAGGCGAAGTTATTGGTTGTAAACTGTATAGAGGAATAATATTGATACGCAGGGTAGTTACTTCAGACAGTATAAATAGGTACAACTGCAGGGCTTTTAGTATGTTGATAGAGACCAAACTTATTAAACGAACTGGATAAGTCATCCATCCATGTAGCAATTGATTTCTTTCCAAAATATGATTCCTAGACTGAGAATACCGCTGTGTACTTTAGATCTTTCAAAATGCAACACTTTTGTTATTTCCGTTTCTACTTTGAGTTTTCTTTTTTATCCTTTATGTCCGTTCTACCGTTTGTAATATGATGTGGGAGAAAAAGCTTTTTTGGCTTAATCTTTCTTGCCATAATTTGTGAAGTGGTTTCGTTTTAAGACTTCAAAGGTCAGACAATTGCATGTTAAAAAAAACTAAAAGAAATAATTTAACAAGTTACCTCAGCTGGAAAAGGTAGCCCTTGGATGAGATGCTCTGAGCCCACTGCATCTTCAGGTCCGTAGTGGACGTATAACTCTTCAAATTGGTATCTGTATGCCAAGGGTCCTCCTGTCATGTTTACTCGTGGGCTTCCTTTTTCTATTGTGAACACAACCGTCTGGCCCGTGTTCCGGAGCGTTCCACTTATCTGTTTCCGAGTCAAACAAATAAAATGAAAATATTAGTACATTCAACGAATAAACTTTATTTGTACGGGTTTAACATGAAATGCCATTGTGGTAAGCGTTTTTAACGCTAAAAGAAACATCTCGTGCAAACTCTTGACTGTTTTAATGACTTCCTCCATTTATGCTTTCACCAGAGTAAAAGCCTAGCTCTTGAGTGTATTCCTTTATTGTATGAACAAAGATGCGATTCTTTCGGGGTAATTCCAACCACTTTAATAGTTGGCCGTGTTTGTATCTTTTAGAAAAATAAGTTTAGTTCCATGTTGTTTGCAGCCTCCCCTGACAAAGCAAAAAGTGTTTAAACATTAACTGCTCAGTATTTTGTGGTTATATGATCAATTTTCACTGAAATTGTCTAACAAGACTAAAAACTAAATTACCCATGCCTACTAACAACATTCTAACCATAAATAAACTGCTGCTCTCGATATGACTGTAAAAAGTTTATAAATTTGAAGATTTTGCTTCATAATAAACTTAAAAAGGAATTTCCTTCCAAAAGGGGTACAAAATAATGTTTAAAGTCGAAATATTCATAATCATCAGTGCCTTACACTCAAGTCGACATTGGGGGAAAACATAATTTACGTTAATTAATTGCAATCAAATTATACAATTAAAAATTGATAGGATAAAATACAACTTTCGCATTGTTTGCATAAGACCGGTGGTCCATACTTTTTTACACACAGATTTAAGAAGTCATACACATTAAACAATGCCATTCCATTATCCTATTAACTAATCTCACGACTAGTCAGATATATTATAATCAGTAAATAATTTAACTTTACTCTAATATTACCCGCACCCCACATGGAACTCTGTCATAACCTCTTGCAAAGTAAATGAAATCAAAATCAAAGCACAAACAACATTTTGCATACATCGTGGTATAAACTCTACCACCAGTCTACAAGTAATTAATGGCATAAATATAAACAGATATAATGGGCATCCTAATTTCCTTCCCTTTACACTGGAGGACTAAAGAGGATTAAAATGAGTTTTGGACCGTTTGGCAGAAATGAGTCGTGGTTGATCACAACAACTATATCACTTTCACTGGTAACATAACATATACCGAGTTTGATTCCCGTTCCATCATTCATTGCCCTATGCAACATGGAATAGAATATTATTCGTCGGTATGAAAAGCATTCATATGCTTTGATGCTTGAAAATGCAGTCTTCTGATGTATAACGGGTATCTATAATGATACACTCTCTCCTATGCCTTACTTTATATAGACATGGAGAAACCGAAAGATCTCTCATCGTAAGTCAGTGATTGCTTCAAGATTAGAGGAATTTTCCGTGTGCGTGATTACTATTAAAGTAATGGGTTCATGATAGAGAGCAAGTAAGTGGAACATCTCCAATCCGCTTCTTGGCTCATTCTACCACCACTGACTTGACTACAAGAAGATATTACTACTATTATTATTACTTTCTCACTCGGCCCAATTCAATCCTGGGACATCATACATTTATCTATCTATGTATGTATATACTATACTATAATTCGTTTACGGATTGAAGACCAAGGTCTCATTCCACACATATTGGATTTTCCAAACTACAAACCTTAATTGTCATATTGTCATCCTCCTATTGTATCAAATGAGGTTGTGAGACTAACGGCACTACTGTTTTGGCTTTCTTTGCTCTAAATAAGATTAATGTAGGATTGTGTATTTACTGACATCATTTCATGCGTTATTAAGCCCTTACTGAATCTAGCCATATTGGTATTATGCTGCCCGAATGGATTATAAATAGAAATCTCATCGGTTTGTCATTGATGTGAGAAATTGCAATATTTTCATTTTGTAACATTCTTCCAATTATCTTTACTTTTGGCAAAAACAAGTCTCAAGTCTCGACTAATATGAGACTGCCTGCGAATGCTTTGTTTTTCATGAACTAGTAGAATATTGCTAAATTAAATACTACCTTATTAGATTTTACTATTGTAATGGGGAATGTAATGGAGAATTTAGCAAAAAACCAATCTTGTGTTCTTTTTCTAAGCTATAACAAGTTTGCACAAGATGGGTTTCTGTTAACTGGATTAATTTGGTGATCAATTGTGGTAACAAGACAAGCATTTAACATTGATCCATCTCCAACTACAAACAAAAAGCCTTTTTCTCAATAGTGTTTAATAGAGCCTGTCATTCAAACAAAAAAAGGCTAAATGTTTTGTAAAAACAGGAAGAGACAAAAGGAAATCAATATAGGCAGGGGTAGTATACTTTTAACTGATCTTGAATCCTGGGGTCGTCTTATTTAGAGAAATTGAAATGGAATGTCCACCTTTGAGGATTAAAGAATCGCTTTCTTTTCTACATTGTATACACATTCATACATACACACATGCATTTATATGTCCCAAACGGCAATAGTGGTTATGGTGTTGATCAATCCGATATTGTATTCTCGAATGTAATACCGGTACTGACTGTTTGTATCGTAATGGTAACTTAAAGGTTACACAACTCTCAAGACTCAATTCTACCCGATCCTCTCTACCTTTCTCCTTTTACTTTTGTGTAGCCCTCTCGGGTGCCTTGCTTCCTTCCATTGCTATTCGATCCTACACAACTATCCCATAAATAGAAAATGGATATCTTCTTAACTTCTTTTTTTCACCCTCATTTTCTATTTCTATTATACAGTATTTCTGTTAACCGACCGATTTCTCCTCCTCAACACATTCTTTCTTCTCATTCTCTCCCATCCAAATCTATTTCGTTCCACGCATACAGAGTACACCATACATATACAATTGACGAGGGAAGGATGGAACACAAGTGTAAAAAAAGTAATACGATACAAACACGTAAAAGTCACATCAGGCGATAGTTAAAGTATAAAGGTGACGACTAGGGCGACCAAAGAGTTCATGTGTAATTCACTTTCCGATAAATAGGTAAGACGAATCGACATGGGAAATCCTTATACCTAAGCATCACAGCATCAGCCAGTATGTATCTATTCAAGTATAGTAAATACAGTCCTTTCTTTCCCCTTATGTGCCCATTACTTAGGATCAGATCAGATCTCACCTTCAACCTTCGGTGTGAGCTTTGTCCTTTTACTTTTAGTAGATTTGCAGGTAAGCTTTGTAATATGGTGAGTTAAAAAGTAAGGGTCCCAAGCTAAGAAAGGGTGCAGAATCAGACAGGGTAAAGTACACACGTAATGCAGCATATCACTTAGCCAGACAGTCTAGGGTGAAAGTGGTGAAGGAAATGTTGTGCCTGTTTGTGTGTGACATAGGGAAAGGGGAGAATAAGAGAAAAATCCGAATATTTCCCTAACAGGGTCTAAACGAGACCGAATCAGTAGTTCCCAAGGGATACTTTGTCTTTTACAACTGGAGGGACTTTGACACGCCGTTGTTCTGTTGTGTTTGAGCAACTAGACATTCAACAGTCAAGACTTGCATTTCTAGTAGATTCGTCAGATAGTCGGTCTATTGCTCAAGTACCAAGTAGACAGAAGGGTAACCAAAGGGATGAGGTAGAGCATAGTAAATAGCAAACAAAACCCTATACCCCTATCATCACTTATCACCTTTGCTTCCAACAGGGACACACAAGCTTGACTAGTAAGTAAAATGTAGTATTTTGTGTTAGTAAATTCTTTTTTCGCTAAACATCTTATGTCATGTAGTAAACTGAAGTAGTTAGTTGTTGTTAGTTTGTTTAGTAGTAGTCACTCAGAGATAGAGAGAAGGATATGTACATAATAGTAGTACACAATAGAAAGTGGGAAAAGTAGGGATAATAATGCAGTTAGAAGTAGAAAGCATTCTAAGGCATCCCACACAGGGCAAATAAAGAGTAATTGTAAATCCACAAAGAGACCTCCTGTGTATATTCCCCATTTCCACTTATTCAATTTTTCATATCGCGTGTCAACACCTCTTCAAGCCTTGTTAATACTCTTGTGACATTCCTCACACCCCACCGTGTCCTCTCGACAAATAGGCTAACACGCCTACTCACACTTTTATACACACTACACAACATACTTTCCTGACTTTACTCTCCCACTACTTTTCCTTTTCCCTTGAACACTATGTAAACTTTCTTTACCTAAATTCAACATTCATAGATCTATTTCTAGGTTTAGCTCAAACGGCTAAGGAACCACTCTTTAACCTAATTCAATATCCGGTTCCTTAAATCCCATAAGAGAAAGACACTACAACAAGTACTGCCAATATGGGGGAAAAGGGTGAAAGTTTTATGTGCTTATTTGGAGAAAAGTGCAAGAGCAAAAATGATTTCATGTGAATTCTGGTACCCACTGGGGTTTCCCTTAGTATCTATTTTAGATTTAATTTCACATTTTCCTTCCTTTCACTTCTTCAAGACGAAATTCATATACAGGAGAGTGAAAACAAAAGGAAGAAAACTTCCAAGAAGGATATAATAAAGTAGTAATGTTGAAGGTAAAATTGCAATGCTCTTTTTATTACCGGTGTCACTTTATCTCTCTGTTTTACAACCACCACCATCACATCACCACACCCATTGACTATCTATCTTCAATTATCTGTATTACCACTTTAAGTGACTCCTCTTGGCCTCAATAAATAGCAGACAGGGCCCATTATCACCCTCTAAAAACAATTAAAGACGAGGGTTGAAGGAAGGGAGGAGGATGGGATGGGTGTAAATCTAGAAAGAGGACTAGGACGAGAGAATACTCAAGTACGATATATTATCTTGGGAATACTTTAGACTAGAGGAGATTCACTTCTCTTAAATTAACTAATGCGTCTAGATACTTCCCAGTTAAATCCTTTTCTTTAAGCCCTTTGGTTAAATTGGGACCAAAGGAGGGAGAGAGACTCAGAGGAGAAAGCTTGGGCTCAGGACTCAGACATCTTAGACAGCCAGTGGGACTCTGCACTACAGTAATAAATAAATTTTAAACACTATCAAGCCTAATAACTTTTCTTGACTTCATTTTCTCTATATGATATTTAAATATTTCGTAGATGTATCAGATTTCAATAAATTACAACCTTATGACGATGATATGGCCTAGCTTGGAGTAGTATTTGATGGGAAATTATTTTCTGAGGGGTTTAATGTCATCAAAATGCTCATATTTTGTAGCAAAGGGGTAAAAAGGTAAACTGAATCTTTAGGCAAGTAAACAAATTTGTATTTATTGATTTAAAAATTAGTTCCACAATTTGTTTTATTTACAACCTTCCCAATATTTTCATCCTTACAGCTATGTTTGAATTAAACCAATAAATCTAGAAACAAAAGAGTCTCAAGTCTAGTCTCGGTCTACTTTACTTTTATAAAGGTTGATGTTAGTCTTTGTGATGGGGGTGGGTGGTGATTCATTCACTTACTCCTTGTGAGTGTTGAAAACATTTACAAAGAAGAAGTTTCTAATATCACTTAAAAAGTTTAGTGAATGCATTTATCTATAAAGTGCAAGAGAGAAGTCTAGACATTTGAAGCAAGCAAAGTAAACTGTTATGTTACATTACATTTATTTTGTTGGTTTGTCATTTGTTTGTTGGCCCACTCTCTCGTCCCACTTAAATAGTAACTTTTGTACAAAAAGTATCTTTTCCCTCTTTCTCTCTTTAGTATTTGTATTCAAAAAGCTAAGACTGACTAGATTTACACAAATCTTTAGGAATGGACAAACCAAGGTATTTAAAAACTTGATATTATTGAAGTCTAGAATTGCTCTAGTAAGAGTATAATGATGGTGATGATTCGTTGGTGAAAGTATTTTGAATGATGTGAGATTGACGTCAAGTCAAGTCTTCAAAGGCAAAGGAATAAAACTTAAGGAAGAAGTTTATTAGAGTACTAATGGGCCAAAGTGAAGCCACAGAATTACTTATGATAATAACAATAA
Source organism: Isotoma decorata (assembly GCA_034698605.1). Taxonomy (NCBI): domain Eukaryota; kingdom Metazoa; phylum Arthropoda; class Collembola; order Entomobryomorpha; family Isotomidae; genus Isotoma; species Isotoma decorata. The sequence goes on from JAQGBU010000141.1 coordinate 23,944, forward strand.
AAATGAATCGAAGGGTTTGTTCTTGGTAGTAGTAATAGAAGGTCTTGATTATATTGCCTAAATTGCATTTATAGCCTCGCATAGCCTGTTTGCACGGAACAAACATTATGTAAAAGGGAGTGGTTGCATTCACTGTAAGAAAAGTACCAAAGAAACTCTGAACATAATCAAGAGCTTGTAATAACGACTGTAGTCATTCTAACTACGCTTAATAAGCTTCCATCTTCTCATCTCATTAAGATCATTTTGATGAATGTTAACTGTTCAAAAGGGAAAGTAGGCTTTTTATCTTGAGTAAGAATGAAACGAGGTAAGTAAAAGTAGAAGGGGTAATGATGGATTTGATAGTGGTGAAATGTATGCTAACATTTTAAGAAACATTAAATGCATACTTACATTGGTCATCAAATCTAAAGTAGAACCATTGCGTGCATAATAAGATTCATGATGGCAATGGAAATTATTATTATTATCATCATTATTATTATATTGTTGTTGTACAGTTGAGCACACGATGCATGTGGTGGTGGGGTAGATTTTAGATTTAAAGAAACTAAAATCATTAGTCAGTAGTTGGCATGGAGGATGAAAGTGAACATATTTGTAGTGAGTAAAATCCTAACTTTATACATGGGAAATATGCATAGAGAAAGTTGGATAGATGATGTTGTTGATGATGATGGGGATGATGATAAGGGGAACAACAATATTTATGAAAGAGTCAGCATCAAAGTTCACAACTTCCGTGTCCGGTTTGGCAATGGGCTTGTTATTCCCCAGAGCGAAAGAGAAACTTTCCCCCATGACTTTCTTTCTGGGTGGTGTGTTGCAATACATTTTGTATATATTTGGTTCTATTCGTTTTCGTGTTTGTATTTATATGTAGAAGGAACAAGTGGAGCATGAAGCTTCTTCTTTATATCATGCTTCGATGAAAATGCTTTTAGCAGGTTCTTCTTCAATCTTCACTTCACCCTCTATTTCCATGCCAGAACGGAATCTCACTAAATTATCTCTTGGAATGTTAGCAATGGACAATCTTCTTTTCACTTACTTTATTAGCATTTTTTATATCTAGCTAAAAACCTCTTGGCATCTTTATTCTCAGATTGATACATAGCAGTGAAGTAGAATTGACCTCGGGGCACTTGAGTGTTGAGCTGTATGTAGTGAATACAAGAAAAATATATAATGTAGGTCGACTCTCTTCCAAATCTGAGATTCCAAAGGATAATTTTATGACAAGGAACAACGCGTATCATTTTCAGTCTTGAGTCACTTAGATTTTACACTTTGGCCTAAAGTCAAAGGGAACTGAAGTGACTTAAAAGGTGACACCATTCCATTCAGAATATTAGTCTAGTGTCTGTAAAGCTCAGTTCAGTGCCCTGAAATCTGACCTGAATGTTCTTCATAAATGCAAGAGCCGAGGGGATCTGATTCGCAGATGACACATTTAACACCAAGGAAAATGAAATATTGTTATTAGAAAGAGTGCATGAAAATTCGTATAAAAGAAAGATACTCGGAAGAAAATGCTATCTTGTAAAAAAAATCTTTTATGGCATTTTCTCCATCTTTAAATAAAGAAATGGGAACTTTGGTTCAAAATATTTTTACTTAGTGTTTGAATGGAAATATATATAAGTTTAAAGAGCCTCGTCTTTCCTTGGCTTTAACTGTAAATGGATGCCTATGCATGCAGTTTTGAGGCTGCTAGTTTGCTTTCGTACTCCCTTGTGGCATTAAGTGGTGAGGGCAGAGGAAATGGGTTTTCACCCATTTCCACTTATTGTTACTAGTAACACTTTTGTATATGTCTGGAGAGGAGGCGTCATCATCATGACCAATGTTACAACTATCGCTATACTATAGGATCCTTGTCGTAATTGAGAATTCTTGCTGGTTGAAGTAGCATCTGAATAAAGATAGATAACCTTTGAATGGATCTCTAATGAGCTATATCTGTCTTTGCAATCAATGCTTACTTGCAAAGGATTCACTTTAAGAAGTCGGCAAATTTCGAAAAGAAAAGGTGTCAGCAGAATGTGTCAGCGTATTTTATAAAATCCCAAACCAAATCAAGAAACTTTTCACTTCTAACTCGTTCCAGGATCTTATGCCTACTTTCCATTGGATAATAAAGAAGAATCACCTACCTCGTTACACAACCACGACATTGTGTAGTACCACCTGGATTTCATATCGCTGTTTAAATTGGATATGGTACATAAACTATGCATAGCCTAGTCTATGGATAGTCTTTTAAAATTGTAGAAAAGAGGATATAATTTACCTATAAAGTCAAATAGGTGCAAAGAATGAGGACGATCTTCACTTGGATAGAATGAAAAAGCAGCATTAACAAGTTATTAGGCTTGTCTTTTTGTCGTTGATACTCGTTAGAAAAACAATTTCTACTAGGACAAGAGAGGAATCTATAAATGAGGAAAATTTTGGATCGCTTGTTCCTATGAAGTTTGAACGAGAGGAAGAAGAGGGTGGATGGTGGTCAAGCGTCTTTAGTTGATTTGATAGGGACATTTAGTGAATAGAAGGGTCATCTGATTAGAGTTGTGGAGTCGTAATCTTATCAATGTGTGATGTAATGGCAGCATTATTCCTTTATTCTGCGGATACTTCAACTACTTTACTATCATCATTACTAAAAAACATTTCTATAGCTATACATACAAATAGCTCAATAAGCAATCGAGATAACGAAGAATTCGAATTTCCATACAAGTATGGACCAAAGGTTAGTAAATATTTTTACAGGTTTTGCGAGCATGTTGAAGAGTTAACAAACAAGTACAACTACTACTACTACAAACATCTTATTACAACGTCGAATAGCTTGACACTCTCTGTACCCAAAAATAAATATTATTGTGCTTAGATTTTTTTCACCAATTTCTTTGCAAGGAAGTGTGTATACTTTGCACGATCTGTATTATCACTTAGAACTGATTTATTTAAAAAGCATTTCTGAATGAGAGTCCTGTTTTTAGAGTGGAAAGTAAGAAGGTTAAGGAGTTATAAGACTTGGATTCAATTTTAATTCAGCAAATGCACAAATATTTTATTTCATTGGCAAGAAGTGAATGCATTATAACTTCTCTACTATTGGGATAAGTTAGTAATACAGAGAAATAAGGGTTGTAGTAGTAGAAATAAGATGTAAGTTCCTTTTTTTGTCCTTTACAAAGTTTTCTCCATCTCGTCACCCTCTTTCGAAGAGTTTTTGGAAGCCAAGAAGAAGCTCAATTTTTCTTTGTGCCCAATGTTTGTCCCTATTTATTCATGTTCATTTCAACATCTTGAACTGCATGCATACTTGTTCCTACTCATTTCACTACTTTCTCTCTTTATCTACCCTTGCTATCTTTTTTTGCTTTTACTTAGTTTTACTATCTTTAGCTGGGACTGGGAAAGTACTTCTTAAATAGATAGTCATAATAGAGCGTGTGCGTGTGTGTTCCTTTTTTGTTTGAAAATAATATTTGAACGTGCTTGTCACTGGGATTTCAGAGCTTTTTACACTTTACGCTCACCCTTGCAATGAAAGAAAGCTACCCACCCTAGTGGGTCTACTACCACTAGAACTAAGCACTAACCATCATCATCACTACTCTTTCACAGTCCTTCATCTCAAAAGAAGTTAGAAAAAACAACATTTATGAGTTATGGTTTGGATGAAGGCTCGAGACAATGGAATGTAGTTCATCATTACAAAATACTTCTCTGATATTCTCTATCTTTAGTATACACAACTGCATATATAATTCCATCTCGTTTATTATTGCATTGGGCCATTTACAAAGTACAAACAGATTTAAAAAAATCTAATATGCCATGAATTTCTGATGTAGAAGTATTTATTTGACGAAGTAAAACCGAAATGTTAGGAAAAATTCACCCCCTACTCGTCCTTTCATCAATTCAACCTAACCCGTAATTTATTTACAGGAACTATTAAATGCCAGCTTTTGAAAAAACTTGATAACATAATCATATTTACTTCTCGTTATGCTTTATGTATAAACTATCTCAAGAAACCACCCTGCACGTGGCTTTTTGTTATGACATTCCCTTTTCCCTTTCCCCTTGTATCTTATCTTATGCAATACAAGTTACCCATCTAATAAAAAGTAGTAAATCAAGTAAGCTGAGAACTTCGGCTCAGCTTTAAAAGTATGTAATACAAGTACTCAAATTTATTACACACATACTGGTACTCAATTATCTATTTGCTCCTTTAAATTTACAGTTGTTTTGCTAATAAGATATACATGGCAGATACTCCGTACTCCGAGATTGGACATAAACATCTATTAACTTCCTTCTAATTGCGCAATATATTTGAGAATCGCATGAAAGAAATCATGAAATGATCGTAGTATGGTTCAAATAAATTTTCAAAACTTTTGCAATTAAAATATTATTTGCAAAACATCCCCTAAGAAATAATAATAATACCTCGTAAGGATTCAATGCTTAACTAATGCTAGGACCTTTTTTATTTGAAATTGAAGTCCCCCTATGTTTTTAAACACAGCTTAAATAAAAAATAAAATACCTAGACGGTATGCACAAAGTTTCCGTGGCTTAATGACTGAAACTGCACTTTTGTAAGACTTACCCTTCGCGAATCATTTGCACCCAAATTAATGGAAAGTAGATAGATAAAATCAACATGCATGTGCAATATACCTACCTACCCTAATATAAAGAGAGTATTGCATCGAGTTAAAATTGCAGACTAACCCTTTGAATAACTTCTCACTTTACAACATACATTACAGTCGTAGTTAGCATGACTTTTAAGTCAAGCATTGCAACTATGCAAAATGAACCTTGGTTTGTTTAATGGATGAATCGTCTGCAGTTGACATTCAGTCTAAAGTAAGTGAATGAATTCAAAGTTCTGCATACACATGCCTACCTAAGTACGCTCCAGAGTTTGTTAATAAAGACGAGATCAAAACATTTTAACCAAGATATGAAAGTCTTCTCCTCCAATCAGTTTTATAATGGACATGTGTGTGTGTGTGTGTAGTAGTGTGTACTTAAACATATATATATGGTGTTGTTCACGTAGAGTAGAAATGATAATAGAGTAGGCACTAGTAGACTCAAAAGTTCAAAAGATATGAAGATATCTTTAGAATATATCCTGTCTATTATCTTGGCATAGCTTGACTTATGCTGTCCAATGAACGAGGAAATACTTTACTACTTTCCCAAAGTTATAAAGAGCGAGACCTTGGAAAGTGAAGTTGATCCTGATCCATCAGATTTCCTTTTCTTCCCTCAACTCATCTCAAAGCCCTTCCTGTGTAAACATTCCGATTTTGGATGAGAGACAGAGAGAGAGAGGGTCTAGAATGAATGAGAGTATAGTATAGAGGAAAAGGTGAAGTCAAACTGCCACAGCCAGGTCTCATATACAGTTGAAACTCTTTAGTTCTCAGAATCAAGTAGTAGATATTCCATTCATAGTTTACCAACAAGATGCATACTTTCCAAGAAACTTTACTATAATTATATTCGACTGTAACTTGTCTTTTCTATTCATATGCATGCATTGCACCACGTTTTCTACCTTTACAATGTACACACATACGGATACGACCATAAAATACGAAAAGAGGCATGTGCTTATTCATAGGTGACTTTTGGTCTTTGAATGCATTGAATTTTGGTTAGCCAGAATGGTAGTTTGGTAGTGCATCATGAGGAACACAAACTGAAAATGGTAAAAAAGAAGGGGCGATACGATGGGAGAAAAAAAGTGACTAAAAAGTGCAAGAAGGGAAAAGAAAGTCTTAGAGACTTAGAAAGAGAAAGTGCGACTTGTTTTTTCGATCGAAGGGAAAGCTCATTCTTGATCAGTATTGGTTATTGGTTCAAAGACTTCTAAACTAAGCACTTCTAAAGGTATGTCCGGGTCTTGTAAAGGCTAGAGAGTTTGGATATGTTGAACCTGAAAATATTCTAGGAGTTGGAGTCGGTCGAAGTGGGCAATGTGGTACTGTTGGAAGTGACGCTGAATCGGCTGGATGAAATAGCCTAGTCACATTCACACACAAACAAACACACATAACATGCAATTTTATCTCTCACTCTTCAAGCCTATCTTCTTGATTTGATAAAACCTTTGTTTGTTGTGTAGAAACGGGATGGCTATAGATATTATAGAAAGTCAGGAAAGTAGAAAGAATAGGTAGATTTTAGTTTTTCTTTTGCTAAAGGACAGCTGGACTAGAAAAGGACTAACCATTTGAGACAAGCATCTCCTTAGCCGTGTTACATTACAAACATTACTAGTATTACTTGGTTAGATTGCTTGCAACCAACTTTCTTTTGTACTATTAGAAACGAACGAGTACCTCATCTATCTAGATACGATGTGATCTGATCACCATTTTCGACCATCCCAATCCACTCTGATAGTATATGGATGAAATGGATGGATATGAAAGTTGAGTTCAATGCAAAAGTGTCAGCCAGTCTAGAACTATCCTATTGGAACGGTAAGAAGAAGAAGCAACTTGAGAGAGACACTGGCTTATTGCCAAACCCAAAATCGAAGTCTCATTTCCAAAAACAGTTTTTCCTCCCTTCACAAATTTAGGGAATGAGACTCCTCTGGTTACATTAGGATGGTATGAAGAAGTCCTTCTAGTCCTACTCTTATCCCATTTCTTCTCCTGATATGATTATTACACTCTGATGGTCCCACTACACTTAATTCAATGTTCTTTCAATTGCTTCACACAGCCAATCCTGTTACCCTTTATCTTTTCTTGCCCTCGCATACTACATTTTTATGTAAGGAGACTACCTCTATCCAGTATACATAATAGAAATTTACTGTCACAAAACCACTAGGCTTTAGTTCTAGCTACATTTCACTACATGACTTTGTATACAACCGCAGGGTCATGTACAATCTAAATGTATTTAGGTTCGTAAGAGTACGTGGATACAAGTAATGATGATAGGTCTTGTTACCATTAAAAATTTGCGAAACAAAAACAAAGACAACCTTGTGCTGCCCAAACCCACCCATGACCTCAGGGACAGTATTTACATTAGGTTATTCTTCTGCACTTTTCCCTATGAAAATGATATTCTTTTTACTAAAACTGAACACTTTACATGTGTTAAAACTTCAGACGGATGACTTTGGTATCATGCATGGAAAGCTTAACCTTCTCAATTTCAGAAGAGTGAAAGCCACGTCGAGACAAGAGACCAGGGTCACTGTAGGACAAATAGAAAACAGGAAGGATGTTGATGTATTGTTAGGATGTTTTCCCTTCATAAATGTAATTCTATTCTGGTGCATTTACCTTAGGAATACCCTTTTTCATCATTTTGAACCTTTCTATGCATATTCATGCACACTATGACCTATCCTGTTATTCCTGCATGTTGAAATTGCTTTACGAAAGTTAACTTTGTTATATGTATTCATGGTCCGTGTGGAAAAAAACCCTGATGGACTACCGGGCTAGCTGCAAATGATGACAGGATAGAAAAATGACAAAATGCTTATATCCATTGCAACACAACCTATTATTTTAATGCATGCACATAGATATTTTGTAATCCAGACATTATTATAAGAAATCAGGAAGGGAAATGGATTTTGGTTGCCCAGGGAAGAAAGTTCCTTGTCTTTCTCTCGTCAGAATTGCATTGTGCTAAAGAGTGAGTGGTGCAACTAATCTTAATACACTACAAGTGTAGAGAAGACCTCTCTTTAACGTCAAATTTTCTAGAGGAGAACACTTTATAGTTAATTGCCTGAAGCTTGGATCAAAAATCAGATAAATGTACTCACAAAGACTTCTTCATCTTTCTCCTTTCGCACAATTAGCTACTCTACAAAGCAGATGATGAGCCTAGTACATACACAATAGGTACTAATACATGTATTATATTATGTAGTGAAGTTTAGCTAGTTACTCCTTGTGGTTATGGTTTTAGGGTTTGTGTAGTTCGTGGTGGTGATGATGATGATGGTGTGGTGGTTGGTTCTTTGGTAGTGGTGGTGAAAGTAGTAGGAGTAGTGATGATGTGATGGTATCGTATCATTCATTTCATCCCTCATACAAAACATCGCTTCGTTGACTTTGGTTTTACTCTCTGTATTATACTCATTCACTCAGGCTCGACAGCTTTGGTGCTTTCTTCAGCTTCGTCATACTTACATCATATACATCATCATCATCACCATCAAATCTGTTCCCTAATCTCTCAGCCAAGTTGGTTTAGCTCGGATGGTACATTGCTTCTGAGACTATATGTTTTTGTAGATTTATTCCTACAAGAGTATTATTATTTGTCTTGTTCCTTGCTTTTTAACATGTCTTCTTTATAATATTTATCTACTTGTTTGGATAGTGCAATTGCATTCCAACTCATTCCATCTTGCTTTCACCACGTTTACAATAAAATTTCGATAATGATGATATATGCACATAAGCTGATGGCAATAGTGATGGTGGTGTGAAGATCTTTTCAAATTTTTATAAAGATTATACATTCACTTATGTCATAATCTTCTAAATAGCATTTGAAAAGATTTAACACATGTCTAGTTGCATCTATAGGTACATTGCATGTATGTATAGGCAGTTGCCTAAATTAACACGTTCTTAAAAGCTCTAAAACCCTTGTAGTAAGTGAAATCAATACAAATTTATCAAAACTTTGATGTGGACTTGTCGACATACCCGTGACAAAAAACACACATGGCACATGTAAACGGAGAAAGTTCATTGAATTCTGTTGACTACAACCACCCCAACCGGAGAATGATTATATTTTGTTATAAATATGAAGTTAATATTAATATTCTTCAGCAACACATTTGACATTATATTATGCATTCTCAAAAACTAATACATTATCCATAGACATAACTCTCTCTGTCTCTCTCTCACTCTATTAAAATGACCCTGGTTGCTTTTACACAAAAACGTTGTATGAGAAACAGAGAACGTGAGTTTCATGTTGGAATTCAACGCATTTTTATATGATGCATGTTCGACTCTGAGAGTGACATTGAATGCAAACAAGTTTTGCTTTGCAAAGTGAATTTTGCTATTTTCAGTGGATATAATTTTGTACAGATAGAGACTTTGCATAAGGTGTATATGCTACGTGTATTGAATTCAAGAATTTTATATGCAGTGTTATGAATGAATGAAGAATGAATGGTCCTGAATGGTCTGTGTCCGTAGACACTGTATAAGGTAGTATAGTATTTGATTTGAAAATTGAAAAGGGATGTCCGCTGAACGACGAATACATTAAGGGTGATGACAGACAAGAAAAATGGTTTATACGTATCTTACCGGCGTTTTATCGATGTGAATAGGACGAAGGGAAGGGTCGTGCAGAAGCGTTGAGGGCTCCACATTTATTGGAGATTGTCTGTAATCAACAGTAAATATAAATTTATTATAAAGGGTTCAATTAAAAAAATAATGCAAAGAATTTATTATGAAAAATTTTAAATTTTAAATAAGATCTTTACCTTCTCCCCTTTGAGCAGAGACTCCATTGAGGATTGATTAAGCCCCAGAAAGCTGGACCTGTAATTTAACAGACAATTTGTTAGACAATTTTGAAAGTTTTTCTATCATTTGAAAGCACATGATATCAATGTAAATTTAAGCTTTGATTAAAACCACAGAAAAGTTTAACCACGTCATTGGAAACGGGAAAAAGGGAGAAGCTGAAGGAAAAAAATCGCAAAATGGCATTAAAAATTGGTCAAAGAACTATAGTGGCGATAAGGAAGTCAAAAAAGGAACATCAGGAAGGTTCTGACTCCAGGTTTTTACTGAAAACCCGGAGTTAGACGGAGTTAGCAACCCCCAGAAATAAAACAAGGAAAGATAAAGGGATATATAATAATAAGTTACCCTGTGTAGAGATATGTGCTAGAGGAAGAAAAAGTTTCTTTGAAATGGTGATGACACTGAGCAATATCTGTGCAAATTATATAGAATCCAAAGTAACAATGTGATTTTTTTTCAAAGCAAAGGAAATTTCATTTCGCCAAAGTGATATGGACGAAGTCGAAAGTAAGTCACTAAGTAAGATTACAGCTTCCTACTTGCATATACAACAATGCTATTCTATTTTGAACAATAGATGAAAAGCACGTATGGTACTTAATTTAATATTGGTATTTATTTTTTGGATTTTGTAATATTTATTGAAGGGTTATACAAGGTTGGGATAACTGATAAAAGTAAGGGTGGGAACAAGACGCAATAGAATTTTTAAGTAAAAAATTCAGGTTGTATAATGTCTTGTCTTGCTTTGGATGTTGTCTTGGGGGGTGGTGGCCAGTGAGCCTATGGTTTATGTAATGTTTGCACATTTTCTTTAAAAAGCTAAATGGTAAACGCTGGTACATAGTGTATTGTATATGAAAAATGATTTTGGAATAAGAAAGTGAGAATAAAAGAAAACACAAGACTTCAACCTTCTGGAAAAGTAAGTCAACGAATGTCAAAAGTAGGATTTGAAATACCCTAATGCTCCTGTATGATAAGACACCTAAACAGTTACAAACGAAAAGCCACAGAATTTAGTTCGTGGTTTATTGGTGGTGTTGTAAGGGAACGTGTGTGGTAGTGAGTGCTACTCTGATGTGGTGATGACTTGTAGATGGAAAGAGTATGAAAAAGGAAAGATTTTTTTGTGTATTTGAACAATTTGTGAAGAAAAAGAGAAAGTCACTCAGAAGTATAAAAGGGGCTCATGAATTTTTCATATTTTCTGTGTGAAGATGTTTGGTAGTATGCCAATTGAGGATTGAGGTGACTGGATAGATTCCTCCTGACTCTGACTGTTTGTTTGCTTCTTGGATTTACTCCATTCTGTATGGATTTCATTGCCATGAGTGCCTACGTTTGGTTTTAGGTTTGCTTCTTCCTTTTATTTATGCTGGTAGAATTGGTGGTGGTGGTGGTGGTATTGGTTTTGTGTGGTGAAAGGCCTTTAGCTGATTAGAGCTTTGAGCAAATATTCTGACAATCTTGGTTTTTTGCTAGTAAGTCCATGTGGAGTATTAAACTTGAATGCAAACGCATGAATAGTATAAACATATACAAGAATAAAACTAGCAGAATGGAGTTATTGTATGAATGAACTTTAAGAGGTTCACTTGTCTTTTGAGCAAGAAATTGGCATGTAACTCTGAGGCTTAGAGAGAGTATAATATAGCGTTGTTGAAAACATCCCGTCTTCACCTGTGGAAGATGCACTCATGTAGAATAGAGGTCGAGTTGCATGCAAAGGTATGAAACTTAAGAAGGAAAGGAACTAAATATTTGTAGTAGTAAAAGTAGGAATAGAGATGAATGGCTGGATTCCGTGATTTATGCAAGACAGGTTGAAAGAATTGAATAGATGTATCAGCAGGAGTCAACCCGACACAGTCATTCTAGACCAAGGGTAGACCTCCGACCTCCATATTGAAGAGGTTAGCAGAGATATACATAAAGATGATGATGATGAAAGTACGTGTGGTGTGGGTTCCTCATTGGGGAAAGTAAGCCGTGCAAATCTATCTTGGTTGCATTTTGTGGATTGAGAAGAAGGAAAGACTCAAAACTCATACTTCATAGCCAGTTGAGTGAATGTGAGTGCATAGTAAAGTAGATATAAAAGGTGAATGATTGGTAGTGCTAGATGGGTACATTCACATCTACAATTATACTATGGGTTATATAATACCCTAAGTCTATAAGATTCCGGAAAGAAAGGTCCCAACGGGATAGAAAGAGTGTGGGAATGTAATCATGATGGATGTTATTCTTATTATTCCTGAGGGATGGGAGCAATTAATCGTTCGTGCTCATCAATGTTGATTTATGTGAAGAGAATGTATCGGCCAGGAAGCAATGCGATGTGTCTCGATACTCTTGAATTGAGTCCGGTGGTGGCATGGCATCCATAGGGGATTAAGACTTTGCCCCTTGTCTATATCACACGATTTGAGAACGATCCAACCAAGTCTTACAACTTACAAGATTATGTTACTCAACACACAATAGTGCAAGGCAAACACAGATCAGCAAATGAATGTACAGCTACCTGTACACTGATCATAAACTATGTGCAAGGTATCTATAAAGGATTAGAGGTGGAATCTGAGACAAATAATGTGTCATAAACAAACTAGGGAGAACCAGACCTATTTCAACACTTTTAAATTGGGTGTCAACTCCAATGCTCAAAGGGAACTCGAACCCATTACTCATAACTGAACATCTCAAGAGACAATAAACAGTAGGTAAGTGTATAATAGGTTAGATCATCGTAGCATTCAATTGGACAAAAATATGTGGAAATTACCTTTTGTAGCATTACCTCACAGTATTAATGTATCACCATGATCATCAAAGGCAATCGGAGATCGGACATTCTTAGAAAGAAATAAAAGAAATAGACGGGGTGAAGAAATAATAGAGAGGAAGAGATCTCTGACTCTTATTCTGGATGGGGCAGCCAATAATATGACCTTTTCTCTCACTTTTCTTACCGCTCTTGTAGAAAAAATCAAGAAAAACGAGCCCGTTAATCTTCAGAGTAGAGAGGGATGCTTCACAACTAATAGTATTATGGCTTTAGTAACAGCAGTATGTGTATTATATTTGGTACAAAAGTAAAAGCAAAGTAGTAGTAGTAGTAGTAGTTCTAGCGAATAGTGGAAACAACCTTTCTTCCCTTTCTTCCTTTTCCGGTTAAGAGGCAAACTTATGTTCCCATTTATTTAGCTTCTACAATGGATTTTGTAGATTGAGTCTACAGCCTTTTTAACCTTTTCTATGAGAGAAAATAGCCAAGAAACATAAAGCTTCTTTAACGGGGATTTCCTCCTTGCAACACAGATACGATTCAAAAAGTACCATATAGTGGAGAGTATCTACTAAAAGTATTTTGAATTCTGACTATTTCTTTCTTCTTAGTAGTAGGTGTAGCCTATCTGTGTGTACCTTTTTTTGTTAGTGAGGGCTGCCCAAGTACCCTCTACTTACCTATCCGTATGCATTGCATTGCATTTATCGCTCTTTTAAAAATCTTTCAATGTAATGTACCAATGCCTTGTAGCCATCACCACTCACTACTTACTACTTTATCCAGCTTGCTTCCTCTCATTTTTCACTCATTGTGGATCCCCTGTTTACACCTTTCACCACAAGAGACATGACTACACTCACACTCTTCCAATATCTTATAACCAACTCAATCCCTGAAGCAGCATTCGATTCGTATTGTCCCAAGACCATCGTTTTTACAAAATATCCACCACTGATGTGAAAGGAGTCAACCTGTGTACTTTAGCTAGGAGATCGGCTGACTCTTTTTCATTCCAAGAGACAGTAACGTCTCGGACATCACAGCTCTCTTCTTTCTATTCATATGTAAATCCATTTGGTCCACGCTCGTAGCATCATGTAATGAATTCTTATGGGCTATTTTTCTCTCTCTCTCTCTTACCTTCGCACTTTCAACTCGGAGAAAGCAACAGAAAAATACTTGTTTTCTCTAGTACTTCCCTAACATCATCATCATCATCACTACCTACCCAACAGTCAAAGTTCCATGAGTAGCGACAAAAAAAAACCACCATCAAAATAAACCTGGTCTGTGTGAAAGCAAAAGAAACCTCACCACTTTACCCATCATCACCAATCCTACCCGGGTGTACTTCTCCTTTAAGGGTAAAAGGTGGTTGATGGTTTTCCAAATGGGTCTTTCTACTTTGTGTTGCACCGGACCTTTTCCTAGTCCTGTATTCTACTCTTAGCCCAATTTTCCACATCTACCCTCGAATTTACCTTTCTTTCCACTTAGAATAGAAAATTGTGAATGAAAATTCACTGCAGTTGATTGTAAGGATGGGTGCAGATTGAGGTTGGAAAGGTAGGTCGGTTGGTTGGTAGTTTTGGTGTTGGGTAGAAACCCTAAGTGGGTGATGTGATGTGATAGTAAGAGGAACTTTCTCATTTATAGGATAGTTTACGTTGATAGGATCAGTAATAGACTTTAAGGATCTTTGGAAGAACTCATGCCTGTATTCTTACCAAGAAGAGTACTAACCAGTTATATTTGCAGTGGTACAAGCTGCAACAATCTCTATTGGCAAATTGTATCTAAAGAAGATGTATTGAAAGTAAGGAGGAGAGCCTCGTCGAGGGTATTATGTATTATTGCCAGTTGATTTTCACTCCAGTTCATGTACATATAATCATACCCCATAATAAGAAAGGTACACAGAAACCAATGTAGGATCACTCTATATACAAGCATATATTTATTCAGTATACGAAGAAGTCATTTCAAAATGAGTCTTGACTTTATCACTGTCTCCCAATTGCTAAACTATAATCTCCCTGAAATGATTCCCGTGTAAATTAATGAGACAGATCGTTTTCCAACTCTAGATTTATTACCAACTGGAATAATAAGGATGAGACGAGAAGAAGGATGATGATGATGATGACGATGATGGGATGCTTTGGTAACTACTATCAGTCGTGATATTGCAAGTGCAAGCAAGTTAAAATGAATTTGCAGTTCGGGATGAAGAGAAAGAAGGCGAATTTAAGAAGAGGCCCGTTTTAAAGGCATTATCTATCTTTTTTGGAAGGTAGTACATGGGAACATTACTTCTATTAAAGGTATAATGCAAGAAGATAGCTTGGAAAGACGGAATTCAGAGAGAAAGGAAAAAATCGGATGTCTCCTTATCATTTCGGTTTTGGTTGGTTGACTGACTCTGTCATGGACTGAGATTTGGTAGTTGGTAATGCTAGAGAGTGCAAGTATATCCAGTATGAAGAGTAATTCCTAACCCTTTTCCCTTCTTGTCCTTCCTGCTTTCTCCTCTCATATGAATTTTGATTCTTTTGATGACTCCAGCATATTTTTTCCTCCCTTTCCGCAACTATTACCAAACGACTATTTTTAACCCAGAAGAAAGTATTTGGAGTTTGTACTCATATACAGAAGCATATTAGACCATGAGTAGGGAATCATCTCGTTTCATGAATCAACTTGTAAGTGTATTAGTAAGCAGTACACCCCAACGTACTCACTCGTAGTATTACCTTTAACTATTACTATCTCACATAAGAGAGAGCATCAGCCCTTTAATATGATTACGACTTAGGACACGGCAGTTGCTTCAGGTCTTCTTATCCCGGCACCAATTTATACCACCGGCTTAAATGTAACCTAGTAAAACCTCTGAATCCTACTAGACCTCCTTGCCTGTCCCATCATCATCCTCAGAATCCAAAAGGCAGAAAGCAGAGACAAACTACTATCACTCCTACCACCACCAAGTGACTTAGCAGATACGATATTATATGAAAAGTGTTCAAAGACACTATCAACTAGTTTTCTTCTCTTCTGTATAAGAAAGAAGAGTCACCCACCGGATGATAAAACTCATGAGGAATTCTGCTGAATTCACAACAAAGTCAACTATGTAATAGTTGATAGTAACATTGAGTAGTGTAGTGGTGGCAGTGGCATTGGTAGCGTCACATCAGTGACATCAGTATGAGGGAGAAAGCCACACAAACTAAAGAGATAGTTATTCTTTTCTACATACAAGTTGCAACATCATCCCTCTCTTTCTCTCCCTATCCGATGTACATTATAACACACACACATGACATTACATAACTAAGGACCAAATACCGTTTACTTACTACAACCATATCATAACTTTACTTTCACTACGACAAACTACTGTCCAACTAGGACTTTTTCCAGATATCTTATGAATTTGCTGTGTAGATTGTGAGCATCTATCCAGCACAATGGAGAGATGTATGGATGGGCTACTACTTACTTACTACTACTTCCTATTATGTACTCACTCACTCCTACCATACCACCACCACCACCGGCACCACCACCACTACTACTTCTTCTAATAGGAAAAGTTGCTTTGAGAAAGTTGAGAAGGTTGAACAAGGAATGGCCAACCAGAACGAGTATTTCAGTAGATGGTTGGTCTTGTGAGAAGTCAGTAGAAGAAATAGTGGTGGTAGTTTGCTAGTGAGTGAGCTCATCTCATTTTTCCAAAAAGCAAAAAAGACCATGTTTCCTTCTCTCATAAAAATTGAAATCGGACAGTTATTTCTCACAAAAGGCAGATGCAAAAGTGCCGACTACCAAATCACAAATCTCTGATTTAAAGAATGAATGAATCGTATTAGGTACGTCCTATGTATGCCTGTTATTCCAGTCTGCCTTTTGTGCCTTTAAAATACTTGAATCTCTCTCCCATCTGATTTATGACTTATGGGACTTTAAGGATTGAATTGAATGTCTCAGTTCTATCTGTAGCTTCAGTAGTTTGTCCTACGTCTGTGTTAAACTCTTAATACATAAATGCTCACAATAATCTTTATGCTTTTTAGGGATTTTTATGATCATACTAACTGTTTGGAAATCATTAGGTTTTTCTACAACAGACTACACAATGTACTAGCTACAGGACTATATTGGAACTAATCGTTTACGTAATAGGAATCGTAACCAACTGGTAAAGTTGGTAAAAGTCTGTGAGGACTACAAACAGAAAATACAACCAAGTTAGACACTTAATGTTCAAGTTGTCTTCTTCTACTGGTGCTACTTCTTCTGGGAGAAAAACTTGAGAGACAGAAATTTATGATAAGATGAGATATATAATAATAAAAAACTACCCCAAATCCCAATCCTTTAAGTGGAGTAGTATTGCAAAGTGAGTCTATCTATAGGGAAGTCTTATTATTGAGGATATTTCGGAAAGAGGAAGTAAAGTAGTTTACCCTGGCGCCAGTAGCACATCCAGAGGTCTGGCTCTGATTCTGGTTATCCCATAATACAATGTAATAATATAATATCAGATGATAACATACACATATCCCCACCCCCACCATCCGACCAAGAATATTCCTAGAATAGAAGTGTGTCTGTATAGTCACCACTACCACCATTACTTCTAAACTACGAACCGACAATCAACTATACAGGAGAACTAACTGAGCCAAGTCTACTTAAGTGCTTGTGGTTCTATCATCTAGTAGTTGCAAAAGTCAGTACACGGTGAAAGTAGTCAGTAGGCTATAATAGTTTTAAGTAGTCAGGGAGAAACTTGCTTCATAAATATATCAGTTATAATAGGAAAAATCTTCTGTCATACTTGTTGTTGAAGCTTCTAACAGTTCCAAACCTAAATTGGACCAGTGGATTAAAAACGACACTAACTAAACACAAGTAAAAGTTTGTCCTTTTGTGCTAAAAATACAAAAACTGTCCTTACTTTCTCACACAAGTCTTTCGTCACACGAAGTTACACGAATCTTTGTGAGAAACCATGAGATTTGATTTTGTATTTTTGCGTACTCATAACATTTTGCAAGCTTCGCTTTACTTACGAATCCCGACCAAGATGTATTTCATTCTCTTTTACTAGTACTCAAACTAATAAGATGATCTGAGCCTCTGAAATTCCATATTGAGAAAATATCTTTATGATGGGATCAATCGTCACGCCTTAATAATAATAGCAAAGTATCATCCTCGTCTCAAGCGATGTTTATTGTGTTCATGTTACCCGGATTTTGTCCGTTCAGTCAGTTCCTTACTTTCTGGACAGACAAACATATACACAAAAGATCGGGTAGTACTTAATATATAGAAGTGTATTATTATACTCTGAGTATGAACTTGATAAGTATATGGTAAGAATGCATCCACATAGAATAGACCATGGCATAGTGTAGTGGTTCAAGTTTTCATTAGATCAGCTCAGCTTCCTGGCTTTGGGAGGATATTGGGATAAATAGTTTTTGATCAAACTAGATACTCAGGAAAAAGTGATGGGATCAAGTTGGATTCCCCCTGAAGAGTTCACCAATCTAACGTACCACCAACCGACCAAACCCAGTCCCAATACAATTCTCCAAGAGTAAAAAGCAAGGGTATAGAAGAAACCCAACTGACTAAGAGTGGACAGATCTATTCAGTGATAGAGGAAAAATCACTAGAACAACCCGACCATCACTTCTTTCCAAACTATCAAATCCTTCGGAGGAAATCACGCCATGCATGAATTTTTTCTTGATCCATCCGACTAGACATAGACTAGCCAGGTCCAAACTAAAGAAAGGAAATAAACCAACCCAGCCAGTCACAAACAGCCTCTCCATTACTCACATATACACAAAGGGTGAAAAGGAGAAAGTCCTTCTAGGGCACTTTGGACACGAATCAAGAAGAGATTTTAATACATTCATCTTTTATTATTACAGAAATTTACCCTTATCAACTCTAACAACATTTCCGAATTGTACACCCACTCAACCAATACATCTTCCGCGAGTGTCATGACCAACCCGCAAAAATAAGACAGACCGCTAATAACAACCACCTTTGCATAACCAGTAAGAAAAAGCTACCTCTGATCTACCCTTGTGCAAAATACAGTTGATACCTGAAAGTACATAAGGTAGTTGGGCACGAGTGTGCTATTATTAGAGATACGTACAAAAAAGTCTCACACACAAGTAACTAGTTAAAGACTAGTATATACAGTGTCACGAGTCGTATCATCTTGTCGGTGAAAAGATGTCTTGGTCCATTAGAGCGAACCTCATGTGAATATTTTTCTTCTGTTGTCCAAAATGGACTTTGCTGGTTATGAAGCCCATTAGGGAATACGGACGAAGAAGGAGAGGAACATCTAAGAAGCTCTTAGCGGCCACTTTTTCACTTTCACTCTGACTGGATAACAATAATGGAGAGTTAGAAAGGATGGTGATGGTGGTCCGTTAGTGATAGTCGAATTGATGACGCTGATATGGAAGATGATGATGAGGATGCTACCAAGTGTCTAAGATAGTCTGTATACCACTACGATGTTATAAAGTACATGACTCTTTTTACTAAATGCATCAGTCACATAGACTTTCTCACACTTTTCTTCTTCCCAGAAGGGAGAGAGAGAGAGATCGTTACCTCATTTGAAATACATAAAGATTGATGGGTGTGGACAAAAAGGGAAAAACCTTTGGTTGACACGAGAGCAAGTCAAAGCACCATTGTAATGTACACGGGAGGAGAAGAAAGTAATATAATAACAAAATATTACCGTCAAGTAGCACTAAGGGGTGAAAGTCATGAGACGAAATGGTAGTAGTGGAGCATTACTAACTCTAAGAAACAAGGAAAAAAAGGAAGGCATACAGATTCCAAAAGAAAGAACGGGGTACACAAGCTCATTCTCAGTGGTAAGGGTGAGTGAGTGACAGAGGCCTTTTTGTTTAACATGTCTATGGATGGTCAAGAGATGAGGAAATAAATATTGGTTCATGTAAATGTCCAACATCTATCTATCCAAGGGCAACATACTTTTTTTCCTTTTCCAGCTTATCCTACATAGATTTGGTTAAACTTTTCCCATACGGCTTGTACATTCTTTATAAAGTGAAAGCAGTCTACTATTCATAGCTACTTTCTCTACTCTTAGAATAGTAAGGCACTTACCAGAGATTCCGTCGTAGGTCCACCAGTCATCCCAGCTGGCCAACACTCCTTTTCAACAGAAATAAACAGAGAAATCGATTTTACATCCATCCATCACTTAATATATACATGTTTATAAGATATTATGCCTAAGACAGTATTTTATTTTATCTGGCTGTATGTTATGTCCATTCAAATTCAAATACGGATAACAATAATAATAATAATACCTAATAATATTCAATTTATATATGTAGATAGATATGAGTGTGTGTGAGGATGTTATTGAACATACGTAAGGGAATGTATGTTAGGATGTTAGGAAATAAGGACTATTAGACTTTTGATGTGATGTTTGTGTAGTAGTAGGAGATTCTAGTGAGTAGTAGTGGTGGTCGGAGATGAGATAGACACATGTACACACATACAAGTTCAAGACACTCAAATATCCACGAGTTCATGCATGCTGATTTTACATGGAGAAATATTAGCCCCCTGCCACCACTACTAGTATGAAATGTGCATAGTGGTGGTACAAGTACAACCATTCTGTCTGGCTTCCTTTCTCTACCAGGACTGATTTACATGTGTCTAACAAATCCAGTCAAATTTACTCCTCTCCATTACAAATCCACTCAAACTGAATAACTAGCTTGCTTCTGCTTTCTTTTCCTTCCCCTTTGGCCCATTCTTGTTTATAGGTATGTGATGTGTGTATGATATCAATCTAGGTGGATTTCTCTAGTCCCACAAATCTCTCTGAGGTACATGTGCTATTTCGTGTATTGCTTTTATGGACAGCGGCCAGAGATCAACCTAGTTAAATTTATTTTCCTTTTCAATAAAACTTCTGTCATTGGATCAAGTCTCAATGGGATAATTGGATGTTATGACATTTTGGACGTGCAAATTTGTATACTGCATTTTTTATTGATTTTCTACTTAATTTGCCTTTTTGTTAGCCGTGTTTTAGGATAAATTAATGGAGCTAGGAGAGATTGAAGAATTTAGTGTAAGACGTAGCCAATGTAATTGAGAAATGGTTTCTCCGAAAAGTTAGGAAGTATTTGATTAGAAATTCTAAGGTTCGGTTTTGAGAAAGGTTTCATTATTTTCATTGAGTTAATTTTACTGATATTTTAAATACACTAAAATCATCAAGTTTCAAGCTAAGTCTTATCATTTAGCTTTTAAAATAAAATATGTGATTTCATTTATGTTGCAAAGAAAAGAAGCTAGATGTTTTAAAATGGACTTCGGGAATGTTCCCCAAACTTAATAGATACGTGGGTAAAAACAGAGATCTTAGTTCTCTAAAGTTGAAATCTCATTTAAAACAAGTTTGATAACATTTTTTTTATTAATCAAGTAATCTTGAGTTTAATGTATCCTTGAAACGGCTCAGGATAACTTGCTTAACTCTTTAATGAACAAGAGGCGTTTGCCACTTGAGAACATAAGAATGTGAGCTTTAAATGTTTGCATGTTCTCTATTGTACCAAGTTGTACATTCAAGTAGATTTTCTTTTTCTCAAATTTCTACCCATTTAGTACAAACTTAAAAAATAAACATGATCAGGAACAAAACTACACGTGATGTAACGTTCTCAAATTCATTCGTTCTTATTCTTACTATCACGCAAAAATCTTTGTGTTCAATCTGTTTCTTAAACTTTTCTAACTTCGCAAACTTGTGATCAAATTTAAGAGGAAAAATTTAATACTTTTGACTTCTGACTTCTATTCACAAAACTAACAAAATCACAAATAAAGTTAAATACAATTTTATATTTTAAAACCAATAGAAACTTTAAAGATATTACTTTAAGGTAACGTTTTTTGCATGAATTTCAATTTTGAAAATTTTGCAAATCTTAACCGTCTCTAATATTTTGAACATAACGGAATTCATAAAAATCAAACTATATTATTTCCAAAACATTTTGACCCATATATCAGTATAATTTGTTTTTTTGTATTTTTACACAACAGAAACAGAATTGTTTTAGCATGCGTTGTAATTATAATTTTCATACAAATATACCTGGACTTATAGAGAGACTAATTATGATCAGAGTAGAAAATAAAGATGAAATGGATGGATAGGGATTGCTGATTTTTTTAAATCTTCTAAGGAATTCTCCATCGTCGTCATCTTCTTTGGCCGACTTTCTCATTTTCATACTGCCCCAATCTCACACCTGCCTTCACCTCACCTCCTATTTAAATCACTACCACTTTTCCCTTCCTACCCACTACAACCTTTCTTGAGTATACTACTTGGACCACCAATAGCAAAAAATATTATCAACTGCTGCACTTTTCACTTCATACCATCATCCACATAGTTATCATCATCCCTTACTCCTATTGCACTTTCACCACCACCTAAACAATTGAAGAAAGTTTTTTTTAAGCAAAGTCTATAAAGTTGCCACTGCAAGCAAACAGACAAAAGTTTTTTTTCAGAATCTTTCTCCCAGCCTATCTATCTCTTTCTCTCTGTCACTCCTTTTACCTTTTTGTAGAAAAAAACTTTAAAAAAACTGCTAAGAAAAAATACTGATGAAAGGTTTGATTTGACGAAGGTCGGAGCAGTACCAAGCAGTGGTGGTTGGTTTTTTATGGTTTTATTTAAGAAGAGACACACTGAGATTGGCAGAATCACGTATGATTCACAATCAATGGGGGCAAATAAGATTAGAGCGTATAAGGGTAAGTTGTTGAGTGAATACACAAGTGAGTAAGTTGGTAAGTAAGTGATGGCGAGAGAGTGCTACTAAGTTGGGGAGTTTTCCCACTGAAAGTTCCAAAGAGAGTGAAAGGGGTTGAGAAAGTCGCACATTCAAGCCAAACTGTTCCTCCGCAGGGTGGTTTCTCTTTCTTGATTCTACTTTCTCCTCTGCTTTCTCTTCTGTGGGAAAAGATATTTCCCACGTTTGGACCAACCGAGATCGTATGTGTGAGTGTGTGGTTGTAACGGAATTAAACTTGGTTTCGTTACTGGTGACTTTCAGACTGGGACTTTGTTTAAGGGATTCGGTAAGCGTTCAGTTGAGAGGTTGAGGCTGGGTAGGTAGCACGTGGTTGGTTAAAGTTTGAAAAACCTTTAGTGACTTTAGTGAGGATTGTTGCAGTTAGTCAGTGGATGATATTTCTACAGTTTTATCTGAGACTCAAAGCTTACTTTGAGTGGAATTTAGTTTTGATGTGAGCCAAGTTTTAGCAGGGTGTCGGGATGTAGAGAGATAGTTCTGAATGTCTCGGATGCAAACTCGAGAATGAAGAGGAACCAGGCAGGGTTGACCGTCGTATATGAGGATGGGATTTTCTTTACTGGTTGTGGGGTAGTGAATATGATATTACAATTGGAATAGGAAATGTATGAAAGCAGACGTCCCTTCTTTATATCTTGGGTAGTCCCATTAACCTACTCTTTAGTCATCGATCTGTCTTTCAAAACTCTAGTTCCTATTTCGATCGGCCCAGGTGAAAGTCAAAGTCACTTATTGTATCTGGGTTTGGTTTGGATTGGGGAATATTGTCACTGATAATAAACAATTACTTTTAACAAGGTTAAAAGGTAAGACTAGATGGAATTCTTGGGTAGAGCTGTCAATCAAAATTCAATTCGGTACATGGATATTACGTTTGTATGACAGTTGGAATGTTTGGTAAGGTACTATTTTGCTTATCGGCTAAAGATGTTAATGAATATCACTTGTATTATACACAAACTCTTAGTAAACACCCATAAATTGATTTTATCTGGTTATCTATTATTTTGTTTACTGATATTTTAATTTTAAAATTTGAAGTAAGTGCTAACCTCACATACTAAGCTTAACATATTTGAAGTGTGCTTAGTTAATTTTTTTACAGATACGAGGAAATGTATTTTCAAGTAAAGTATACGACTGATGTATTCCAAAGAATAAAATTAAATGTTTACACAATCTAAATCATTTTGCATAAGTTAAAAAATAAACGCTTTATGATGGTCTATCTAATAATGTACTACACTAAGGCTCATAACTTTTAAAAATATTTAATTCTTGCTACTGCACTGCTTTTGTTACTCATTAGAAGAAAAAATATTTAACCTTTAACTTCGAAGATAAGACTAGCCTTATTTGCTGCTTATGGACAAAAAGTACAGTTCCTTGACTTTGATTTTTTCTCGTTGCTACTTTATCTTAATTATCTTTACTTTGTGTATTACATATCGTATAAAGCAAGGGGTCTTGGTATCTGGTGATATTCTTTAAGCAATTTTATTTAGTCAAAAATGTTAAACATTTCATTAAGACGTTTTTACATTTATTAGTTAGAGATCAGACAGCGTAGCATTATAGATATTTACATAAAGATTGCGCATATTAATAATTTGAAAATCAAAAATTTTGAAAGAAAAAAAATGTTTTTGTCCTAATTTCCTAATGAATTTCAATTGCTGAGATTTCCTAGTATCTATTGTTAATTGCTTACTACATATACGTCATAACCTTGTGATTATTATACTAATGTGTCGTATCAAATGTCGTATCATATGTGGGCCATATTCACTGCTGATAATGCCTACTACCTCAAAAAGGGCTCAAATGTCTTATATGCGCAAGGTTATCCTATTTTGAGGGGATTAGGCTGTAGATAATTTGTTACGTTTTTGATTGTATATTTGAAGATAAAGTCAAACTTTCTCCTAAAAGTTAATTCTTCGACTTCTACTGCTCTTCGTAAAATTTTTATTTACATACTCTGACTTTTTAGATTGATCCTTGAAAAAATGTGCGAGTTATCCTTACAATAAAGTTTACAGTACTAGAAATAATAACTATAAATTTTAGTTTGACGTGATAAATTGGTGTCTATTTGATATTCTCAAGTAAGTTCATATAAAACATCTTTCTAAAACCATAAAGCCCTCCATGGCACTTGGTGGATATTGAGGTAAGAAACTCGCTGTAGTATGCATCTAATAGCAATACTTGTTTTCTCTCATGACGAGGTGAAAGTGAATGAAGTCTATGATGATTACCAGAGATGGAAAAGTTTTCATTGGAACAAGTTTGTTATCACTAAAATACATCGAAACTTCAGGATCCAAAAAGGAAAACTAACAAGGAAAGAAGGGAGTAAATCATTTTGATTAGAAAGGATTTTCAAGATTTCAATAAAATATTTCCCCCTTGTTTGTTAATATTCTACACACAAAGAATAGCGTTAGTGCATAACAAGAAACGGTTCAGAGATCACGTGCCATCTGACCTTTTGTGTTTTTGGGCATATTGACATTTTAAGCTTTCATTTTAATCATTTTATCCGGTTAGTGAAACTTTGCAACTGCATGGGGAAGTTGACCCATGAGTGTAAAATGTGACCTAAGCACTCCAAAGTTCGTCTCGCATCATTAATGGATGCACATAAAATGTGTCATCATTGACACATTTTATGTGTTAAGTTATCTCCTTGATGAGCAACCCTATACTCCCAAAAGCTACCAAGGGATCAGCGACCCTTGAGCTCCCTTTTTTATACGACTAAACTAATAAGACAACAAATTACTTTAACAGAAATTGTAAAACGAAGTTAAGGGCTGCGCCCCTACACCTAATTATGGCATGTGGAACTAAAGGGAATGAACATGGAGCCGTTTGTTGTCTTCTATCCAAGCCTGTGCATTAGTACTATCTAATCTGACAAGTAGATAAATACCGATTGCGGAAATCCATCAAGAAAATAATAGGGAATGTATAATAATAACAAAGGAAAAGAAAGTGAGTCAGAAATCCCTTTAAGCTTTGAGAAAGAGTCACTTTCTATCTATCTCTCTTTCTCTTTCTATCTCAAAAAATATAATATTCTTAATGCGAGGAGAGCCACTCACTTCCACCCAGATGAAATTCATGAGGAAAATTAATGTACGAGTCCAAACTGATCAATCCAATCCATCACCCTCTCTAACTTCCTTACAACCGCCCTTACTCACTGCACTAACTACTAGACAAACTATCAAATCAATCCATCCACTATTACTACTAACTTGACTTTCTCTATCTATTCCTATTATATTAGTGTGAAGGGTTCTTATTATACAACCACCAGGGCTCGATACGAGATAGAAGATAAAAATTTACGGTTGGATTTTAGCTTATTCTTTTCTCTCCACTTTCTTCCTTCTCTCTATATTACTCTGTATACATAAATTGTTGTCTATGTGATATGTTTTTCTATTGTAGATTGCAGATTGTATGCATTATGTGCTTTCTCTTTAAGTAACTAAATTAAATTGGGTGGGTTCTCGTCTTTTAAGCAAACCGGATGGGCTGGTTACTTCCGCTTTCTCGGTATATGCCTATGTGTGTAACAAACAGCTATAACCTTGGCATTTTTCCGTCTTGTTGGATAATATGTTTAGAAAGTAGCATTTAGTCTTATTCAACTTAGGGGTGTTTAGTGGGTAACTGACAGTTTGGATAATAAGGTATTTTTAGTGGTTTATTAGAGACATTGGAGTTTATTGGATTGGAGTAAAGGATAGGTGAGAGAGTTTTTCCTTTTTTCTTAGATTTTTAAATTTAGTAAGGCGTACGTGCACTTGTTTAAATGTTTTTTGTGTCATTCAAGTAATATAGATTGTTCTGTTTTTGTATTAAATTATTGTATGGCTTTTTTGTGCAAATGACTAAATGATTGACAGTTTAACTAAATTGCAAGAGAAATCTTTCCTAAAGGATCATTGTTGTTATATTCTAATTTATCAATATCAATATGTTATTTAACCAGTTTTTTGGACTGGGGCACACTGACACTTCCTGTTCAACCGACCTTCGAGCTCTCAAGTCTATTGAGTTATTGGAAATTACAAGTTAAGGTTGAGCTGGTACCACGTTCCATTTATTTATTATCTTCGCCAAACAGGAAGCGAAGTGGGTGTAAACGAATGAAAAAGTGTGTAAATTCTAACTTTTCGTGGATGTTTAAGGTATGCAATAAAGGAAAGCCTTAATTAGTTCTAATTTAGTATACAAAGACTTTGATGCGTGCACTATGCATCTGAATACATAAACTCTTAACAAATACCCTACCTGTGTACATATACCACAGATAACTATGCTTTGCTACTTATTAATTACTAACATCCTTTTCAGGTCGTAGATCTCGCCCTGAACACTAAAATATTTTATCCGGGGTAAAATGAGCTACATAGACTATTTCTTATTTTCTAATAGTTTAACATATAGTAGAAGATATCCATATTACATATAAACCAATAACAAAAACAAAATTATGAGTTACTTCACTATTAATAAGAGTAGTAGTAGCAGTAGGAGTAGAAGTAGCAGTAGCTGTGTAGGTAGTACAAATGTCAGATTAAGTCTCATAACAAAACAGTATTTTGTCTAGGTTGAGTTGAAGGTGATAGTGATTCTAGAAGCAATAGATAGATTCAAGTTTTAGATAATAAAAGGAATAGAAGGCGGTGGCCATCATTCAGAATTTCAGCTCCAATCTCACCATTCCAACAAACTTACAATAACAAGTTTGAAAGCACCGCATCACTTAAATCTAATTTCGAAGTAAACTCTTCCAAAACTTCACATAATTGCATAAATCACACTCTAATTTGATCTCTTGGATGAATTTGAATGCCATGAAGCTAGAGGCAATGCAATCTCATGTAATGTATTATGGTGTAGTGTATGAAAGAAAGTGCAGGAGGATCTTACTAGGTCTACATAGCAAAAGTACAAGCACCTTTCGCCTACTATTGTAGGTCTTGAATGAGTGACTACCACTGCACTACAAGTAGTAGCAGAACCAGTTTGTCCTTCTTTCCCTTTGCTTTCTCCCTTTTCATTTAAAATCACAAGTCAACATTGTACATTTACATTCTCAAGATCTACCTGCATTGCAATATTAGCATAGATATTTCTCTAGATGTATCTTTTTCCCTTGTTAGTCTATTCTCTTATGTTATAGATAGTAGTGGTAGATTTTTACACATTGGAAAATTAGCCATACCAAAACCTACATTCCTGAAATGAAACTGGTACTTATTTCATAAAACATTTAATTTTTTAAAATTAAATTAAATTAACATTAAATGTGGCTTTGTGTTTGAAACGATGCTATAAGCTGACATTAATTTCTCTGCATTTGTTTCATAAATAGTAAACTCCATAAAAGAAGATTGAATTTGAGAATTTATCTCAATCATTTTCAGTCTTATTTAGTCTTAAGTCTAAAGATCATATCCTCAAAGTTACACTTACTAAACAAGGCTTGCAATTATTTTGAATGCAAATGAGTTTCATCTAAAATCAAAATCTCATCATCACCCTATCAATATTAAATACTATCCAGAAATATTTTGCATGAATATATTGGTACATGGGGTATCATAAGCAAATAGGTTGCTAGCCCCTTGGCCCAACCCAACATCTTTGCACTAGTAGCAGGTTCCTATCAAATCATACACTTTACACTACTACATCCTGAATCCTGATACAAATCTTCAATCACCATTATTGATGCTATTAATAACAATAGAGGAAATAGTAGATTTTAACTGGGATGGCAGGAAATGTGAACCATTTTTCTTAAAACAGGAACCCTTTCACAGCTCTCATAATGATACGTTTGCTTTGCTCCTCTGTACAAGGAAAGTCAAAGGCCTAGTTCTATTATGTTGTATACATATGACATTAAGTTAATTAGCAGTTTGGCAAACGGCCTTGTCTTGTCTCGTTTTGTTTTATGGCCACTCTGCTGAACTATAACAAGATATTTTGTGATAAAAAAGAACATTGCCACTAAAACTATCTTATATATATCTGAAAGAATCTGAAAACTTGTATAGAACCCCATCCCATCACAGAGTTCACCTCACCCTTCGCATCATCAAAAGACAATTGTTCTGAACATATCTATCTAGATGCAATAAAAACTAAACTCAGTACTTGGAGTAGACTTGGCTGGAAAAGGTTGAAACATTTTATCTCTTTAATTCTATGAGTAATATATTGATTTCCTAATTTTTCTGATTCGCTTTCGGTCTATTGGATTAACAAGAGAGAGAGAGAGAGGGAGAGCAAATGCTGTAGCCAAATGGTTGGCTAGGTCAAACTATTAAATGCCACAAAAACAAAGGAACTTGTGATTTTGTACGTGTTTCCTTTGTAATAGGTCTAAGGCCCCATTCACCTTGCACACATAATACTTACTAAATTCAATGCTCGATACATGATACAAAGCAACCGATAGCCAATCAAGCTAATAACTATTACTACCACGGCTTTCTTTATTGCTTTTGTACAGGTAAGTGAAAAGGGGAAAGTCAGTGCCAGCTCCAGATTTTAATTCGATAACTAACTGAGAAATCCCTAAAATTTATCCTGCAAGTTGGCTAACCTTTCCTATGGTCTACGAATAACCATACTAACTAGGTTTAACAAATAGCATCAATACCGCTAACAGATTCTACCGTTCCAATTTCATTTTCACCATTTTGCTGAAGGAAAAGCCTTTAGAATTCTCTATCCCTGTAATAATTCATAGAAGAATCTTAATAATCGAACAAAATTTGATAATCAGAATTTGATGCACAGAAATTTTAAAAAATCTCTCCATTCCTAATTTTCTCTATTTCCTGTTCAAAAACGCACATTCAGGACTACGGCTTGATATCATTTAATCAACAAACTTATAGGGTTATACTGTATTACTGGATAAAAATGTATGGATGTTGCAATTGGATATAAGGTCACACTGCAATAATATACCTATATACCTTTACATGGAAGTAAAATAAGAATGAAAAGTGATTGTGAAAATCTTCTGTAAATCTCAGAAACCTTAATCTGCCTTGGAAGCATCTTCTTGTTAAAATGTAAGTCAGCAAAGTTTCAAGTGGGATCCTTTGGCTTTCTTTAGTGTCGTAATTTAAGATTTCTCTCAACCTACCAATGTATCTTCATCACCATCATGTCCCCCTATTTAGAATTTGAGTTGAGGGAAAGTTGCGGCACAGTTAGCAGCAAGTAGTAGTGGCAGTAGTAGAGCTATCCTACTTCACATTAAGGATTATTATTATTATTATTGTCAATTGTGTAGTATATCCATGCCATTTGCTACTACATAGCAGAAGAAATCAGTTGATTTGGTGATAACTGCGAAAGTAATACTGGGCAAAGGCACAGAGGACATGCCACCTTAATATTATTAACCCTTGACGGTTGAATCTTAGTTCACTTCTTGAAGAATTTCTTCAACAAATCCACAAAGAGGAAGCTAAGATTGATAAAATTGATAAGAGAAGGAAATGTGATAATGAAAAGAAGGTTGGAAGTAACAAAGTCACAAGGGATATATTATATTAGATTCTATGATGCAATGTCACGTTTCTACTTCTGTTTCTTCCATCATTCCATACCCTTATTGTTTAAGTTTCTTATTAGTTTCTAACCACATCATTCTCTTAATATTATTATTTTTCTTTTATTTACACAACCATCAATTTCCAATATGATTATCATCAAAGCTGTTAATACAATCAAGGCTTATAACACTACGATTATTATTTCATCCCAAAAAAAGTTCAAATCGTTTTTACTTATAGGAGTGAAATGGTAAAAAGAACGGTTAGATCTCTTGTACAAGACAAATGTTAACTACTTATAAACACCACGCTACATAAAATGAATGATCAAATCTCAGAGTGGCTAACAGGGTTGATTTTTATAACTTGAATTGTATTTGGAAATAGGGCCATCGATTAAAATTCGTCGAATAGTAGGAGAATTTAATCAATCGAAAAAAATGAAATGTGAATGATGATGAAGATGATATAATAATCTCTACGGAACTATAATCGCAAGGAATACAAAATGACTCAATGTCAAGAAGAATGGGAAAAACTACTTTTAGACAGAGACTATAGGAATTTAGTGGAAGAGAGCATTATTTAAAAAATCTTGGTATATCATAAGATCCAGGAGGATGTCTTGCACTGAGACGAAACTGATAGGATGAAGATGATTGTAGCAGAATTGATGCTAGTGTAAATCAAGGAAAGCAAGTTGTGATTGTCGGTATTTGATGCAATTTATGGATATGGAAGGGGACGCATTTTCTAGTTTTAGCAAAGGAAACTGATACACACCAACAGAGAAACGTTGCATATAAGTAAATGCACAGAGATAAATTGCCTCGATAAAGACCTTTCTCTCTCGCTCTGCACTTCATTCTATTTTAAGATACCCAGTATAAGATGTAATAGTTGAAATAAGAAGAGCCCATACTTTGCCACAGAACTTAGGTATTGCTCATAAATCGCGTACATCAGTGCAATGCTCCAGCACAGAAACCTTAAACACACAAAAATAGTAAAAAAAAACCAATCGAATTTTGAAAATTTCTTAGTTTTATTTAAAAAATTGAAAAACAAGAATGACAGGAAAGATACTCATTAAAAAACATTTTCGGAGGCCCCGAACTATAACTTATCGAAAGACATTTAAAATTCTTTGGGTATCAACGTAAGGATTCAGTGATGATTTCTTTCAGAATCAAAGTAGTAAGGATTTCAAAATTAAACAGAATAAACCAACTTTCACAATAATACAGATGAAAATTGTAACCGTTCATATAATATAGCGTTGTCCAAAAATAATTACAAATGATGCCAAAATACAGGCATTAGGAGGGAATTCAGCAAATTCCAGCCTGCGTTCTTGATTAGATTCACTTGGTTATTCATTACATGTAAATGAAACAAAGAGTTGACACATGGAATGTAATTCCAATCTATCTTTGATTCTATTATAAATCGGGCAAAGTAAAATTAAGGAGTGTTTGTATTTAAATTTATAAACTATTAACTACAAGTAGATTTACTTACAGTGTGTAAGTAACATTTCTGAAGATGTGTCTTCAGGATTTTAATATTTTTGGGAAGGTAACTTGATTAACTTAAATACAAGAAATTTTGAAACGTAGCAGGGGGTTAAAAAAAATGTTTTAACGGATAAACATTAGAATGGGAGCTAATCCCGAAGGGGGAGTAATTTCATCAATCCTGGTTCTAGTTCTTAACCCTGATTAGCAGGGGCTATAGTCTAGGAGATTATAATTTGAGTTTTACGGTACTAATATTTGCTACCAGAATAATAAAGTTTGGGCTTGGGTATACTATTAATGAGAATCAAAACAAACCTTGCACCATAACATTCCAGTGGAACGAGCATGATTGACACATTCAAACGCATTTATTTGGTAACATACTATAAATACTATATGATTTTACCTCACTGAAAATGTATCTGTTCGTTCTAAATTTCTTATTAATTCACTGATTCCACTAATCACGCAATTCTACTATGTCCTATGAATATTCACACACAATCCAAAAATGAAATCATCAGTCTAATCATCTAACTTCGCATTCTAGAATAGATGAAGATGAGCATGAAGAAAAGTAAGGGCGAGTGGAATAGACGGAAAGAGGAGAGGAGGACTGAAGGGAGGAAAAAAAAAGAAAATTTAGGAAGTAGTAAAGATTTTTCGAGTAAAAAAAAGCTAAAAGAAAAAAATGTACAAAATCCACGTAAAAAGGAAATGGACTTTGTTACTCTCAGCTAGATGAAAGAATCATCCTGATTTCTAAGCTTTGCTTCGTTCATTTTATTTTTCAGAAGTTGTTTCCTCCTTAAATGTGTGCATCAGCAGAATTGCATAATAAGAGAATGTAGATGCAGAAATATAAAATACAAAATGCATGAGAAGAAACTTAAATAAAATACTTTTAGTTAAGCATTGTGATTTGAGACTGGGTGGTACTCCTACTAAAGGATAGTCCTTTCTAGTAGAAAATAGGTGACCGGACAGTTCATCCCCCACATTTCATCCCCACACAATTCATCCCCCACAGTTCATCCCCACACAATTCATCCCCTACA